>PVJH01009798.1:0-77071 GCA_004026705.1 Nesogale talazaci | reverse complement strand
TAGATTTCCATTGTCTCCAACACCATTTGTTAAATAGAGCATCACCCTCCCACTTGATGTTTTTGGGGCCCTTGTCAAAAATCAGTTGTCTATATGCTAGTGGTTTTATTTCTGGATTTTCTATTCTTTTCCATTGATCTATATACCTGTCATTATGCCAGTACCATGCTGTTTTGACCACTGTGGCTTTGTAGTAAGTTGCACCACTCATTTTAAAAGCAATTTAACCACGAGGAGGAAAAATGCTCTAAAATTGATTGTGGTAATGATTGTACAATTCCTCTTGATATGATTGAACAATCAAATTGTATGATATATGGATTAGGTGCCAATAAAAATGGATAGAAAAAAAAAAGTTAGCCTGGCACCTTTAGAGACAGCAAGTCAAATCAGGGTTCCTGGGGGATAGTCAGCTTGGTGGTGGCAAAGCAGAGGTGTTATCAGGGAGCTCAAGAAGGAGGAGCATGACTGGAACTGATTATGGTAGTAATTGTGCAATTTTTTTGATGCAACTGAGCTATGGAATTATGATATGTGTATTATCTCCCAACAAAATGCTTTTTGAAGAGTTACAGTCTCCTCCTCAGAAACTCTCCCCTCTCCCATCAGAACACTGTAAGTCAGCACTGGCTAGAGGGCTGTGACTGCGTAGGTTAGCGAGTTATGTTTTAGAAGTAGGTCACCAGTTTTTTCTTCCCTGTTTGTTTTATTCTGGAAGATTTCCCTGAAGCCTGTCCAGCGTCACAGCACCACGCAAGCCCCTTCTGACAGCCAGATGATAGGTATGCATGAGGTGCATTCGTTAGGGCTCAGATCCAAATCTCCTGCCTGGAGGATCAGAATTCAGCAATGAACCCTTCACTGCTCTCATTGGGTAGTTCTAATGTAATGCTTCAAGCGTAAGCATTAGCATCACTCTGATTCATTTTCTGCTTTGTGGGCTGGTGAGTTTAGACCAGTTCTTTTAACATTCTGGAGCTTGATGTTTCTTACCTTCCAAAAAGAGAAAAATATCTTTAAAAGATAGTGTATTATGTGTAAGATGTAATACACAAGAGTAAGTCAAAAGTGTTGTTGTGTATGGGTTTATGTGGTGTGAACAAAACAAAAATGTGGTGTGAATGTGTCTCTGCAATTAGTGGCTTGGCGGCAGACAAATTCAGTAGTATGTTTGTCTTAGTGTCATTACTATACTCCCCCCACTCCCCAAAATCAGAATAGAGACTCCAAGGGGATCTGGGGGGATCATTTAAATCCAAGGCAGAAAGGCCAGAAGGTTATATTGATTAGTTTTTTTAAATTACAAAGGTGTCTATACATATGTTGCCCTCATTCTCTTCTAGACATTTACTTTCTATTAAACCCTACATGCCTGATTCAATTGATGTATGGATTGTGATAAGGGTTGTATGAGCCCTCAATAAAATGACTTAAAAAAATTCCAAAGATGTAATCTTGATAAATCTTCTCTAAGGATGCATCAGATGATTGTGGTTTTTATATGAAGGTGTTTTCAGAAAATTGAAAACTGCATTTGCGAGAAAAAGGCCAACAGTTGCACTCTGGAATATTTACCCGTCATGAAATCCTAGTTCATTGTTCAAAGGTAGCAAGGGGCTATTCCATGGGAATTTTGTTAGGAGACCTTAGCTCATCTACGCTTCAGCTCTTGTCTTGCCCCTTCAAACTTCTTTTTATTCCCCAAACCCAACGAACATTTGAACATAACTTAAGTCACTGAAGGGTGCCTCTTATGTGGTGTACTTTGTACAGTACAAACTTTGTTGGAGAAGGGGTGAAGGGAAGGACGCACTAACTTGAGAAGTATGTAGGCCTACATGAAGGAAATATCAAGGAATTATGGTTTCACATCTTGATATTTTTGCTAAATAAAGAGGTCTATGATTTTGTAGCAATCCTTTTTAATGTGTCTAGTATCTCAAATATATATATAAAGTGCCTAAAAAATGTAATATAGGCATCCAGCAAATGGCACTTTCTTGTCATTAAGATATAAACAGTGAGATACAACGAGGCATTTGAAAAAAATCTATTTGCAGAGAAGTATAATACCTTTCTATAAAATTCTGCATGTATTGTCAACATGGTATGGATCGCTTTTAATTTTTAAGTTGCTATTTCAAAGTCAACTCTACTTCATGGAGTTTGCACTCATGAAATGTTATTGCTGTGTTGTTGTAGTAAGCGGATGTGAATCCTAAGCCACATGTAATTATTACATTTTCTAGGAGAATGCATAGAAGGCTTGCGGGAGAACGACTACCTTCTGATTCATTCATGCCGTCAGTGGACAACCATCACTGCCCATAGTTTGGAGGAAGGGCACTATGTTATTGGGCCAAAGATAGAGATTCCGGTACATTATGCAGGTAAGACTCTTCTCAAAGGGACAAGTGAACTCAGAGAGTAGAAGAGTACCAATGTTCTCTCTCTCTCTCTTTTTTTTTCTTTGACCTTCTAGAATGGGAAATGGCATTTGACTATAACTTGAGGCAAAATGATGTAGAAAATGGAGAATGCAGCACATTTATGTGGTTATTTTACTTGTCATGCATTGAATTGTCTTCCAGAAATATGTGCCAACTTATCCTCGATTCTCAGTGGTTGGCAGTTTAGCAATTTGGTCATTATATAATGATGGCATCGTCTCCCTTGATGTGATCCGAAGTGATCCATGAGCAATGGAGTTACCGGGGGATGGAACTTCCTTGCTCAAGTCACAGTCCTGATCCATGCAAAAGGAGTGTGTCTATGGTATAGCTTGCATCACTTTTCATTCTATACGAGATGAGAGAGAATTGAGTCCTGAGTGGAGGGTGGCCTTTGGACCCAGGCTCTCCTCTGGACATAGGAGAAATGCATGCCACAGCACGTGGCCTAATGGATCCTCAGATGATGAAAAGAGAAAAGGACCTTTCTCTAAACCAATAGAGCAGAAAGCCTTTCCCTAGATAACTGAGCTTTGAGTGGGTTCTGATGCATAGTAACCCTGTCTCCAACAGAAGGAAACATGGCTTTGCACGGCATCATCAGTACAGTTGTTATGCTTGAGCCTTATGGTGCAGCCACTGTGCCAGATGTTGAGAAGGTGTATAGCATTTCCCTAGATACCCGAAAATGTCGATAAATGATTTCTTGTCTTGAACGTAGTTTGGGTCACAGTCATTCATTGAGAAGGCAGTTTACTTTATCTTCGAGGACTATCACAGTGTATTTATTAACCACATTATAAATGTATATGAAACCTGGACATTGATATCACACCACTTGACATAAAATAAAAGAAAGTATATTAAAGGCATACACACGCCAAACAGAATTCAATGGGTTTTACCTGTTTTATTTGCAGGTTGGATGTTTGACAAACTAGAATGGATGGTCATGATTATTCACCTGCTTTTTTTTGCAGGATTCCTTTATTGTGTTAGCAAGAGACTATGGTGACTATTTTAAGGTTCAAATAGATGATGATTGATCATTATGTTTGGCACTTCGTATATAACAGGACTTCAAAGGTTCATGGAAAAATTCTATTATCTTTCAGTTTAATTTCCCTTGAACTTTAAAAATCTCCTCTCCTTTTAAGGTAACATCAAGAAAACTTTCACAAATAAACATTTGTTTAGTGATTAAACTGATCTTAAGGGAGAGAAAAAAATCCATAGGCTAATATATACACAAGAGGGTAATACATTTTGATTCAAGTAAAATAGAGATGGTAAGTCCCAATAAAAGAGTTTCAGATGCTTTAGCAGGACACATTTTGTTTCAAAGAATATGTCACTTCACTCAAGTTACACATGAATTTTTGCAAGTCCTTTTCAAGATTAGCCCTTCAAAGGGGACAAAAAGAAAATTGTAGAGACCACAAATATCAGCTATGTTTCTAGCTGACATGTGGTCAAATTTTAATGAGTACTAACTCTAACTAACATCCATTGCCATTGAGTCTATTCTGACGCATATATGCCTCTTCTGACCTTACACAGACAGAGTAAAATGTTTCCAGAGGGACTTTCAAGGCTGTAAATCTTTTCCAGTGTGACCTGCCATGATTTTCTCCCATAGAGCAAGCAGCAGGCCTCTCAAGTGCTCCTCTCTTAGCCCAAAAAAAGCTGGTGCTACCCTGGCTCCAGTCATTAGTACAGGTGACCTTTAATCATGGATTTGTACCAATTTTTCAGTACTTTATTTGGGTTGAGATTAAACTCTTGCACTTTGAGGAAAATTAATAAACAATAATGCAAATACATTTAAACTTACAAAGCCCATTGTCAAATCAACAACTTCATTTGATTCCTCATTCTGCTAGTTACTGTCTATATGACCTTGGGCAAGTTACCCAATCTCTTCAGATCATAATTTCCTCATCTATAAAATGAGGTTAATTACCTTGACTCTCTCTTAAGGAAATTGTAAAAATTAAAAGAAATAATGTGAGAGGCACACCTTTTGCGGTGCTTGCCACTTAAGTGCCCCATGAAGGTCAACAGTGATGATTTTATGATAGCCAGCAAATGTTTCTAAGGATCAAACTCTTTATTTTGCACAACTAATTGCAAGTTGAATTACTGACTGCCTACAGGATTATTTTGGTCACATTCTGTGATCTTGTTTTTCAACTTTTTTTCTTTGAAATTGCGATAATATAATATATTGCCTTACACCACTTACCATATTTTATCCTCTTGTAATGTTTTGCACATGTGTTTTACCATTTCTCCCCTATCTTCTCTCTTAGACACACACACACAGTCATGCACGTACATGTGTACATTTTTTCCTGAACCATTCAAGATTGAGCAGTGTCATAAGTCCTATACTAGTCCATAAATTCCTCTTTAGATTCATGCAGCATATGCAATGACGCATCTCCAGCGCTCTGGCTGCCATCATCGTGGCTCCATGTGGTTTTTTAGCAAGAAGTGAAGCAGAGGTGAGAGCAAGTTCCCAGAATCCTCATGGAAAAGCTACGCCCACAAGGAGACATCAATCAGGCTATGACCTGATTGACAGGCTGGACTCCACCCTTTCCTTTTTCTATCAAGTTGACATGAAATTGTGTAGCTACCACAAGCAATATACAATATGTCACAACTTCAGCCGAAGACAAGAGCAGAGCTTTCAATGGACATTTTAGATAAGTGGGATCAAGATGCAGAAACATTTCTTGGAAGAATTGTAATAGGAAATGAAATGTGACTTTACTTGTAGAATCTTTGAAGACAAAGCAGTCAAAGCAATGGTTACCTAGAAGTTGCAACTCATCCAAGCAAAGCAAAAAGGCTAAGCAACTGAATTTTTTTTTAATGCTGAAGCATTTTTTTTGTTGATTTCTGGGGTCCCTGAGAATGATAATACATTCTCATTATTAGAGTGTTTTGAGAAAGTTAGCTAAAGCATTAGCAGAGGAACACCTGGGAGAGCTTCCCTTAAGAATCCTCTACCACAGCAATACTCTTGTTCCTTCCACTCATCACACAAGGACGATTTTGTGAGAATTTCTGTGGGAAAATATTAAACACACACCTTTCTCTCCTGATTTGGCTCCTCCTGACATCTCTTTGTGTCAGAACCGAATTTTTTTAAAAATCCTTAAAAGATACATTATAAATGAAGAAAAACGGGTGTTGGATTTGGATATTACTAGGAAGGGGAGAGAATTAGTGGACAGAACTCCCTTTTTCTTTTGTTAATTCTACTGTAAGGAAGTTTTTCTTTTTACCATTTATTTATTACTTGCTCGCGTACCTATCAGTGTATATATGGGCTTGTGTGTTTAAATTTTATCTACTAGATTCAATGTATTTTATAACTGATCTTAATGTTCCAATAGGCACTAAGTGCTAATTTAGGTGTACACTGACACATGTATGTCAAGAGAGAACGAAGGAGAAAGAGAGAAGGCTTGCTAGCTTCTCTCTGTGATCCAGACCTTGTTGTGCATCACAAGTGGAAACCATTCCTTCATTGCAATCAGTGTTCCGCTCAGTCAGGCAGCATTCCTCTGACGTGTCTGTAAAAGCTGTCTCTTGCATTGGTGCAGGGCATCGCTTCCGCTGACAGTCACAGCTCTCCTCAGGCATATTCTGCAAACGAGTGTTTTAAAAGACATCACGAGTAAGAGTGCTTTCTCTATATCCTACATTAGAGATGGTTGGCTATTGCTTTATGTGAAAAGAAATAAGAGAAAAGAGGAAGGTGATTTGCAGTCCTTAGAACTTTACTCTGAAACACGAGGGAAGCTCTAAAGAATAAAATGCACCGCCGGAGGATCCGTTCTTATTCATCGGGACCCTCCCCAGAGGGCCAGCACTTCCTGCGGTGGGTTTCTGAGACTGTAACTGTTGTTGATAGGCATGGAAAGCCTCACCTTGCTCCCAAGGAGTGGCTGGCAGGCTCAGACCGCTACCTCACAGTTAGCAGTCCAACCACTAACTGTTACCCATCGGGACACCATGACGGGAGTACAGAGATTTCTTTATCCCACATTCTGAAATTCGCATGCGTGTGCTGAGAGGAGGGTGACAAAACTTGCCTCCTCCTAGCAAAAATAAGTTTCTGATTTGGGGCAAAAAGAATCAAATAGGTGATTCCAAAGGAAAGACTATGTTCACTTGGCATCACCTATCTTATTGACAGCAGAAAACCCTGCAAAAACTTGGCCTCAGCAGAAAAGGGATTGCTGGTTTCCCATGTGTTTTATTCAAAATGTATCACAAGCAAATTTCAGCCTGACGCCTTCATTTGCATCGCTATTAAAAGGGCAGCACTTTCTTAAGCACATTAGTACAGAAGCCAGAAGGTCTGCCTCCTGCATAGGTGGGACATCTGAATTACTGCCTGGCCATCTATGTGACACTGCTGTTGTACTCTGCATCCTCTGTTACTCAATGAGAGATATGGTGGTGAAGGAAAGAAAAAAAAATGAACTAGGACGACTTAATAACTATAGCCAAGAGTTTCTATAGAGGAATGATTTGGGTGTTCCAGTCCACATCTATATGTTCCAGTCCACATATCTATATGTTCCAGTCCAATCTATATCAGATTCTCGGAGTCTCTGAAGCTCAGAGTGCTGCTCAAACACCCAATGTAGGCCCCACTGAAACTGATACCGCAGCATTCCTCCATTGTGGCTCTCCTCACAGGCCCGGAACCTACTTTTGTATTCATACCTTGCATAATTTTTCTTTAAAAATCATGTAAATGTCAAGTCCCACCTCTCCTGCACCTAACATAGCATTAAAATTCTTGGCTGCCATGTTTCTAACTTACAAAATGGAGATTTGCTGTGGAAAATGAAGTTTTTGTGCACTCACTTGGATAAGTTGATGGCACCAGAGTACACAAGGCATACCTTATAAATGAACGCTCCTAATTATCTCCTCTCTTAAAAACCAATCCACCCACCAAGAAATTAACCCCCCCAACATCCCCCTGCCCCCCGGACACAAAGCTTGGATAGAGGAGAAGAGGAGGCATCTGTAGGTATGCTCATGACCCACCTGTTTCAGGGATACTGTACTGGAATTCTGAGCGGGTTTATGAAACTGTGAATCCTCCAGGAGCACGCTTGCTCTTGTCATGGATGAACAGATTGCTGCTACATAAGTATCTGAGAGAAACTCCAGCCACGTTTGGCATCTATTTTTAAATCCTCATCCTACAAATCCGGTGAATCTATAACGAGCTGAAATGATCTCAGAACCCTCCCTCCAAGCGGAAACATGTGCAGAAATAAGTGATACTTGAGCACGTTGTTGTAAGAGTTGCTTACGTTGTTCGTAAGAACCTGGGCCTTATTCAGCAAACACCTGGATTTATGTTGGCAGCGCCTGTTTTTAAGAACGTGGGATGCACAATGTGTCTCTCGGGCAAAATTTTCGTCATGTGGTATCTAGCATAACCTTGAATTGTAATTACTGAACAAAAGGAAATGTTGAAACAAGCTAATTTTATTCTCCTGGGTTGCGAGTTTAATTAGCATGAATCATCCATTTACCAAAGTAACTGCTAGTGTGCAACAACACTTTGCATAGTTTCTCCAGTCCATGGGATAGAGTTTGTAGGTAACACGGAAAGAACCAAACTTTCTTTTCAAAAGTTCTAAAAACATATATTACACGTGAAAGCATATTGTCTTAGCCAATTTTCGTCACAAATAAATATTAAATAGCTATCAAGTGGTATCTAATCTAACTCCGAAGTAATAATGAAATCTTCAGGGAACAGGTATCTTAAACTTTTAGAGGAAGCACCAAGGTGGGTTTCATTATTATTTGAATTTTGCAGAGGTAGGAATTGGAGTTCAGACTTCTTACCTATCTTATCACATTGCAGTGAATGACAGTGATTTGAACCCAGGCTTTGTGGCTTCACAGCCTGTGCTGCTGCTCCTCCCCAACAAACGCCATTTCCTGAAATGTAACAGAAATGTGAAAGGCATTCTCCCCATGCTAAAGAAGAAAAATGATCAGCATGCTCTCAGTAAATGGAATAAAAACTTTTGCTTTTCTCTCATTTTAAATACACTTGTCTTCTTGTTTGGGAGAAAGACTTGGCTGGTGGTGATGGTTTAAACACAAAATGGGGGAAAGGAAGAGATTTGTGTTAAGACTCTGAGGAAAAAGGAATTAAGTTTTTCTCTCTTTTTTTTGCCAAAGAAGAGTTTCATGATAAGGTAAAATAAGGGCAAATACAATGGAAATTTATTGGTCCCACACTATATGAATTTCCTGCTGGCATGTTCTAGGAAAGCTCGCATTATGTATGTTCTAAAGCTTTCAAGATGCCTGATTGCTATGTTCACATTATACTTTATTCTCCCTTAGAAACGTTGCATGTCATTGTCTGAAACCACAAACAGAAAGTCTAGGTTCAAAACAAAACTTCCTATAAACAAACACACACCCGCTAGACACAAAAGAGGAATGGCATATGGCAGCAGTTCTCAACCTGTGAGTCACGACCCACTTGGGAGTCAGACAACCCTTTTACAGAAGTCACCCGATTCCTAACAGTAGCAAAATTACAGTGATGAAGTAGCAGTGAAAATAATGTTATGGTTCGAGGGGGGGGGGGGGGGGGGGGGTTGGTCACCACAACATGAGGAACTGTATATAAGGGTTGTGGCATTAGGGGAGGTGAGAGCCACTGACATAGGGGGTTTGAAGTTCATGAGCTGCTGTTTTCAACAGGTTTTGTACTGAGCTGTCGGCACTTATGGAAAGTGGGTATTTGAAAAGGCCAACCCCACTGCAAGTATAATTTAACCTATGAGATAATGTGATTAACATCAGGTGGAAAGTTTGAACAAGCAGCCCATGACCACACTGTTAATGGGGTGTTTATAGCATGGGTGGGAATGTGTTTGCCTCACTCCGTAACTTGATTTCCATATTGGATTAAAAACCTCTAAGAAGTAGAATGATGTTTTTAAGGGTGCCCCTTAAGCTTTTAGGAATTGATTTGGGTTTTTTCTTCTTTGCTGAAAGCAGATTCGCTGAAACATACGTTCCCAAACTAATTGCTATGCTAGTAAAACTTCCTGGAGTCATTGCACTCCATCTCTTAGGGTTGGAATCATTTGCCTTCATGAGTCATTATGTAGCAAAACTGTGTGTTGGCATTTCTGTGAAATTACTTCCCGATCTCGGCAGTTGCCTGGTGTCTGTCATACTCAGAAAAACGACAGAAATCTTGTGCGACCTGTGAACTTTTATGACATCTGGAGTAAGTGAAGGGAGTTTTAGTAAGCTGTACATGATGTAGTAATTCCAACTTGTTAGGACACGTGTATAAGAAGTCATGGGTTTTTCTCCCCTAATAGCAAATGAAGCTGATGACGGAGTATGAGACAAGCAAAATAACACAGTGCTTTTCTTCTCCAGACATTAAAAATATCTCTAGGTAAATTAAAGGGAGCAGGCTCATATATATTTGGAAATATTCCATTTTTTCTTTCATGTCTTTAATATACCATAAATTTCATACCCAACCACAGGTGTTTATCCTTACCTCCTCCCCCCATACTATTTCATCATCCTGGTTTGCTTACTGATGAAACAAGTCACTTGTGTGGGGATCCTAGTCCTCTCTCTGCCTGGGGACCCTTCCTCCCACCACAGTACTTGCTGAGTAGACCCTTTCCTCCCCATTCACCCTCAAGGAAGGCCCATGCCCACATAGAACGTCAGAATGTGACCTTATTTGGAAATAGGTCCTTTGCATATGTCATCAAGTCAAAATGAGGTCATGCCAGACTAGGGTGGACCCTAATTCAATAATTAGTTACCTAATAAGAGTTTGAGTTTATGGTGCTGGCAAAGAATATTGAAAGTAGCACGGAGTACCAAAAGAACAAACAAGTCTGTCTTGGAAGAAGTACAGCCAGAATGCTCCTTAGAGACAAAGATGGTGAGACATTGTTTCACACACTTTAGACGTGTTGTCAGAGATACCAGTCCCTGGAGAAGGACATCATGTTTGGTGAAGTGAAGGAGCAGTGACAAAGAGGAAGGCCCTTAACAGATGGATTGACACAGTGGGGACATCAATGGACTCAGATGTAACTCTGAGGCTGGTGCAGGACTGGGCAGTGTTTGGTTTCATTGTACATAGGGTGACTGGACAGTACAGACTTGATGGCATCTAATGACAATAAATAGGAAGAGGTAAATTTGGACACAGGGAAAGAGGAGAATGCTGTGTGAAGACATAGATGCAAAAAAAAGAATGTTATGTGGCATAGAGACAGAATTTGAGGTGATGTGACCACAAAACCAAGGAATGCCAAGGACTGTGGGAAAACAGCAGAAGAAAGGAAGAGGCAAGAAGTGATCAATCCTGGATCCTTCTGACAGAACAGGGCCTGCTGACATGAGGGTTGGTATCTAGCTGCCAGAACTGTCACTTGTTAGTGTAAGCCATTCCGTTTGTGGTACTTTGTTGGGAAAGTCCTAAGAAAGAAAGGTAACTCCCTACTGAAGTGCCTTTCTTTTCTAGTCACCTTCATCTCTGTCTCACCTAATTTATCTAAAGACCCATTTGACTTCCCTTCCTTTCCTATCCACTCACCTGGACTATTGTCAGATTCTCCCCCACCCCCTTGGTTTTCTTTTACCACAGGTCACAGTTATTCAGAAGTGCTTCCTCTCCTCCTGTAGATTTTTGCCCTAACCCCAGGGCCTGTGTGAGGCCTAGAGTCAAGTCCATCTGTTTCTGTACTACCCAGGGATTTCACACAACTGCCCACGAACCAAACTCTCTGCCATCGAGTTGATTCTGATTCACAGGGACTCTGTAGGACAGACAGGGTAGACCTGCCACTGTGGGTTTCTGAGACTCTGACTCTTTCTGAGTAGAAAACCTCTTTGTCCTGTGGAGCAGCTAGTGCAGTTTCAAACTGCTGACCCTCAGGTTAGCTACGCAACTGTTCCTACATTTTAGCCACCCCTCATTGTGAATATCTACACTACATCCCTATGGAAATTTTTCTGAATATCCCACTGTATTTAAATAGGTCCTTCCTCTTCTTGTCTCTTCAGAAATCCTGTAACAATTCATGCTCACGGTATTTCAATGACACTCTTAATGGTTCCACTGCTAGAGGAATCCTTGGTGGCTGTCCTAACATTACCTAGCTCAGACTTGAAAAATTTAACAGATTCAATAAATAACTGTTGACATGGTTTAAATTGATATATCTTTAGAACAAGTAAGTCATGTTGCAAATTTGTTTTTGTTTTTTAATCTGGCTTACAAAAATACCTAAAGACTCCCTGAAGGACAAGCCTGATATTTTTTAGGAACATTTATAGTTGCCTATGTTAAAGATGTGCCGAATAGAGGTGCAAACTTACTGGTGTGGAACTTTTGAATAATACGTGAAGGAGAAGATGAGAGGAAAACTGGGCTTTCAAGTGAAAGGGAAAGGACTCTAGGCTTGAGCCATGAATAGTCTGTGCGATAGAGAGGAAGGAGTATTTAGAGGATAAGTCTAGAAACCTAGTTTGTAGCAAGCAAAGGTGAAGAGATTTGAATTTCTGGGTGAATAATGGATATGCCCTAAGGAGTCTCTCAGTCAGTTTTAAGATGGGGGGGGCGGTGGAGGAGAGAGGGCAGGTGTCAGGTGCAGGGAATGAGAAGTGAGTACGCAAAACTTGTGGTAGAGAAAACAAGTTAGGAAGCTGTTGAAATAAACCTTTGGGAAGATGATGAAGCTATGAAGCTGACCCTGGGGAGATGCTGAAGAAGACAGAATAAAAGATCAATTTGTTTGTTTGTTTTTCCTATTTTTATTGATTTATCTCATGTCCAGTTTTTAAGGGAACATTTTCCTTCCTAAAACTTACAAGCCTCGTGCATATATTTTAATAGGTTTAATTAGCTTTTCATGTTTTCTTCATTGCTGCAGCATTCTTTCCCTTTTTAAATAAATATTGTCAACAACATATTATCATCAAACATTTCTCTAAAACTAGCTTAAGAGAGTAAAGGTTTCGATTTGTTTTAATTACTCTTCATTCCTCGTGGACTCAGATGCCAGACCACTAGATCGGCATGAATTCTTCTTTTAATGTCTCAGGCCTTCCAGATCCCTTGGGGACAGGTGCCCCAGGTGAATGTATTTGGAATAAGGATCCAGTGATGGGATGTGGGTGGCGAGCAGCGCCGTCAAATCTCAGGCTCTAAAAGGTCGATAACCCTCATGATTGGATCATCTCACTTGTCCACTGCACCCTGGCAGTTACTTGCTGGTGCCTTCATTGCGTAGGAAGTGGGTCCTAGGTGTCTGATAATGGGGAAGTGCCATCAATTGAATACCATAGAATTCTAGTCATATATTTTCAATGGTATGACCAATATGTTCACCTGAGGCAACGGATGTGTATAAAAGTGGATTTGTTATCAAAACGTCCACTCTGGTATTTGTCTACAGCTCCTAATAATAGCTGTGTTACTTCCACAAGGAAGTAAACAACAACAACAACAACAACAACCAAAAAACACCCTCACACAACTAAGCAACTGTTTTCCTTGTTTAAACATAGAACAGTTATTGTCAATTGGGGTGATCTGCCCCTCTCCTCCCCTGAGATACAGGGCTATGCTTAGTTTTAGGTGTCATTGCTGGGGAGCAGGAAGAGTGCTATATTAAACAGGGTTCTCTAGAGAAACAAAACTAGGACACTTATCATTTAATGTATAATATTTATATTGGAGCTAAGCCCCGGTGGCATAAGTGGTTGAGTGCAGGACTGCGGCCCGTGGGCTTGGCAGTTCAAATCCAGCGGCAGCTCTCAGGAGCAGCGCTGGGTAGCTCCTATGACTATCAGAGGGCAGTGATGCCCAAAAATAAATAAATAAAATAATAATGATATTTATATAGATAATTATATACAATGAATGTAAGAAATAAATAACTCCCCTATTTTCGGACCATAAGATGTACATGACCATAAGACACACACTGTTTTTAGAGCAGGAAGACAAGAAAAAAATACACTGAACCAAATAGCACCAGTATACTTAAGCGTTCTGGGGTACCACACCTCCTGACCATAAGACATACCCTCATTTCCCCCCCACTGTGGGGGACCATCTTATGGTCCAAAAAAATACAGTAATTAGTCTATAGAGCAGTATAAATAGCTCAGTGCATCTCACTTCCATGAGACAGCTAGTACACTGTCAGATTTTCAAGTCTTGAGGGCTGCCGGGTGCAAGTCAAGGAAGCAGGCAGCTGAGTCCTGTTGAGCAACTCAGGCAATCTGGCCACAGGCAGCAAACAGCAAGGCAGGTCCCCAGCTGTCAGCCAGATGACAGTCCCCAGTTCAAGCAGTGTGTACTCCAGTAGGGTGACGAAGCAGGTCTTGAAGTAACCTCAAACTACGGCGACACAGTTCTCATGTTAGGTGTCCCATAGATTGTGTAGCTCGCAAATTGAGGCAGAGAACCAGCTTAGGCAGCCGCAGACTGGTCCAGTCACGAACGAGCAAGAGACAAGAAACTCGAAGCATGCTGAGCCTTAAATTATTCCTCCATGTGTTTATTGGCCGGGTTGGTACAAGAAACCTACCCTTCACAGGTGCTGTGATAATCTAGTGACTGACACCTGGGATGCTGATAAGCCTCATAAAGCCCATAGCAGAGAATTAGCAAGCCCCAACGATCAAGAGTGTGGAGGGGCAGGACTCTGACTTGCCTCTATGTTTATTCTTGGCAGTCAGTTTGACTTGCTGCTGCATGACCAGAAAGTCTCCCTTTCAGGACAGTGACTACCAGATGGACATTATCTAGGTAAGTCAGTGTCAAGAGTCAGAGTTGATTTCTAAAATACAGCAAACAGTTGTCCAGATTGAAAAAAAGATACCTAGGTTTTGAAGCCACACTGCTTCCTACATGCCTTGCATGAGACTGACAGCATCCATGTGAGTCACAGTGGAAGAACTCAGGGGCCAACAAAGAAATCCTCCCTGTGATGCTTGAGCAGTATTTATCTCCCAGAACTGCCTCAGCTCTTTTTCCCCCTTGATATGAAAAACCGAGTGTACCTAGAAATGCCTAGAATAAGCAGTTGAAGAGAATTAACATGGCATTGCAAGCCATATCTGGTTCAACTGGCAATGCATATCTACATATGATTCTCAAATGATATTGGACTTAAGAATCTTATTACGTGCTTATGTGTAAGTTTAAATTCTACACCATCCCCCCAAACGCAAAACACAATGTTTTTCTTCTATTAAGAACTATTTCTCCTTTCTAATATTTCAGCAACAATCTTTAAAAAATTTTTTCTAGCAACTGCTTGTTATTTTGTACCAATAACTCAATTATGACTCATTGCCATCCTATAGGACAGAGTAGAACTACACTATAGGGTTTCGTAGGCCATAATCTTCATGGAATAAGATTGCCACTTCTGTCTCTCGTGGAACAGCTGAGGAGTTTGAAACACTGACCACTTTGGTTATCTGCCAAGTGCTTAACCACTGCACCACCAATGACAGAGTCCAATTCTAAGGTGAGAGATAACATGGAAGAGATAGTGATTAAGGTCTCAGAATAAATTCAGGTATTAAATGACAACATGCTAGAGGCTAAGCTGTGGGTAGAGGATGGGGAAGCAATTGGAAAGGAAGGACTGATGGCCATTAAGACTGAATCAGGAGTAATCTGGAGCATCTCCCCAGGGGTGACTTTCATGCTGCTATTATCTCATGCCATCACAAAGATCTACCCTTCCTAAAACTCTTTGAGTGTGTGTTAGTCTGAGTAGACTAGAGAAACAAATTCATAGACACACATAGGGATATAAGGGTAAGGTTTATGTACACAAGGAATGGGACATTGAGAAAGCATCCCAACCCAGTCCAGTTCAAAGTCATAAGTCCGATATTAGACCATATGCTCGATACTGGTCTATAAAGTCTCCTTCCAACTCACGAAGTCACAGGCCAGTGGGTGCAGAGTCCTAGGGCTGGTGGGCATCTCCCCATGGCTCCTCGCTTCCAGGACTCAGGGTCCATCAACAGCATCCAGTGGTGGTGGAAGCAGCTCAGCACTGGCAGGGGTCTCCATGTGGCTTCTCCAGCTTCAGAGGTCTGGCTCCATCAGGACAAGGCCGTGTGGCTCCTCCTCCAGCTCCTTCAGCCTCTCGGACGCTGCTATCTTGCCTTGTCTATAGTTTGTTGTCCCAGAGACGGACTCCACACAACTGGGGGGATGGCCTCTCATCTCCACGAGGGAAATAGCGTGAGATTTCCCAGAAGTCTCAGGAGAAAGCTTGGCTACTCAATTGCTATCTCCAGATTAACAGGCTAGACTTCACCCTTACATCTCAATCATGAAATTGACATAAGCACATGACTGCCACAGAGTGGGAATAGTAGTTCAGTGCTCAGCTGCTACCAAGATTGGAGCATCAAACTCACCCAACGGTACCTTGAAAACAAGCCCAGTCAATCTGCTTCTCAAAGGCCACGGCCATGAAGATTCTGTTGAGTAGTAGTAGTTCCACCCAGCAGCACAGGGGGTCTTCGTGAGGTGAAATCGGTTCAATAGCAACTAACTTCGTTTTTGAAAGTTCTCTTCCTCTTGAGGAAACTGAGGCTTTGGGATCTTTGCCAAGGTCTTGAAGACAACAGATGGTAGCCTTAAGGTTCATGCCCAGAGCAGTCCAACTTAGAAGCCTAAGAAAGAACTCATAGCCAACCTGCCATCAGTGACCAGATCACAAAGTTATTGCTAGCCTCTGGGTTTGGATTTAACATATAGGTAGTGAGGTTACTCTCATGACACAGTATTTATGTTTCAGAATTATCTTTTGGCAGAAGGTGGGGGTAGCTTTTGGTGACTGTTGAGTTGAATAAGATGAAAGTAGCAAATAATAAAGCCCATTATTCTTTCAAGGGGTTCAGAGAAGGCTATAAGTGGGCAGCCTATATAGATGATGAACAGAAGCTATATAATCTTAGGTCTGAGGAAAAATTTTGATTCAGGGTGTTTTGGTTCTGATTTTTCCATCTATCCTTTACATATAAAACTTTGGCCAGGCCAATGGACACATATCCTGCTCTTAGCTATTCTTGTAGGGACAGCTCACAAGTTTGAGGTGCTTTTTTGTTTCTGCCCTTACCTGTTGGAACTTTACATGGAAAGGTCTTTTCTATCTTCCCAAGGTCTGAAGTGGATCAGCTCTATATATCAGTAACCCAGAAAATAATGATAGAACTTAAAAATAGGCATGACAGATTTCCAGCTTATATGGTTTCATCTCACCTTAATCCCATGCCCCTCCCCCAAAGACACATCTTCACACATCGCTGTGTACTAACTAAGCCATCTTTTGAGAAGTGATGAAAGTAAAGTCAGATGATAGACTTTGCTGCTGTCAAGTCAGTTCCCACCCATAGCAGTCCTGTGAGCGATAGAACAAACCCTGCTTGGTCCTGTGCCATCCCCAAAGTGGTTGTTGCATGTGAGACCATTATTGTAGCCACAGACTGTCTCCTCCTCCTCCTCCTCACTTTACTAAGCACGATGTCCTTTTCCGGGGTCTTGATAACATGTTCTAAAGTACACTAGACAAAATCTCACCATCCTTCCTTCTAAGGAGCATTCTGGTTGTCCTTCTTCCAAGGCCAATTTGTTCATTTTTTAGCAGTCCACAGTGTACTCAGTGTTTTTCACTCATACTATAATTTATGTGCACCAATTCCTCTCTAGTCTGCCATATTCACTGTCCAGCTTCCACTTACATGTCAGGCAATTGAGAATATCATGGCTTGGGTGAGTCCATTATCTTGAAAATGACAGCAGTACAATGCATAATCCACTACACGAGCAGAATCCTTTATTATATGAAATTTGGGACATAAATTATTTTTTCCTCCATTCTTTGAGCTTAAGAAAAGCTGAAGATGTTTTTTCCACTTTTGAGTTTCAAAGCCCAGGGCTTTTTCCCACATTTTTTTTATTATACCTTACTTTCTCAAGTTACATTTTGAAATTTCCTTTTCAGCTCTTTTACTTAATTTATTGCATTCTTTAAAGCTACTTCACACTGAAGTACATGTTTCAGAATCTTTTCTGCCATCCGGTTTGGTCTTTTCTTTTTTGTCTTTTAAAAGAAATGTTTGCTTTCTTCACATATGTAATTTTTTTTATAACAACTCACAACTCCTCCGGTCTGTGGTCATCAGTGTTCAGTACGTCAAATCTGTTCTGGAGATGGTCTTCAGATTCAAATGGGATATAATCAAGGTCATATTTTGGCTCTTGTAGATGTGTTTGAATTTTATTCAACTTCAACATGAACTTTCCTATGCGCAATTGAGGGTCTGTTCCATTTGGCCAGTGACCTTGTCTCATTGGTGGCATCGAGCTTCTTCATCATCTCTTTCACAGAGCCTATGTATTTCATATGGCCAGGTCTGTGTGTATAGTTCATCTTTCATGTTGCTAAAAATAGGTATTTACAGTGAAGTAATTAGTCTTGCAAAATCCTATCATACATTCTCCAGCTTTATTTTCTACCATAAAGGTCATATTTGCCAACTACTTTCTCTTTGGTTCTATCCTTCCCACTCCAATCAATTATCAATACATATCAATTGCATGTCCAATCAATGTCAGATGGAAGAGGTTGGTAGAATTTTTCAATTTTTTCATCATTCCCTGTAGAGATTGGTCTATAATTGGAATGATAGTCATGGGGGCTGGCCTTTCATATATGTGTATAGAGATTATCCTATAACAGACAGCAGTGTTCTTCAAGATTGATGTTGTAAATGTTTGCTTTGATGATGAACTTAATGCATTGCCGTTCCTGGCATTGAAAACCATGTGAATGTCCAATTCAAAATGGTTAATATAAGTCTATTTCAACTCACTAATGCCTATTTAAAAGCAATGATTCTATCAACTCACTAATGTACTATTTCATTTTTGATGACTTCCAATTTCCCAAGACTCAGATTTCTTACACTCCATGTCTCAATTACTAATGAATGTTTGCAGCTGTTTCTTCTTATTTTGAGTCATGCCCCATTAGCAAATAACGGTCCTGAAAGCTTTGCTCCATCCTAGTCATTAAGGTTGACTCTACTTTAAGGAAACAACTCGTCCCAGCCCTATTTTCAGGGCCTTCCAATCCGGGGACATCAGTGTTTTGCTGATACTCAATAAGGATTTCAGTGATGAGCCCTCAGAAATGGCCTGTTTTTTTCCCTTCCAGCCAAGAGAAAAAGAATGGTAGAGATATAAGAAAATGAAACTCATCCATATCTTACCTACCTGAGACACAAGGTTAAAAATAAGCTAAAAATTAAAGCAAGAAAAAAATGTATATACATATCAAGCAAATTCTAACCAAAACAGCAGGTATGGCAATGCAATCTCTGATAAAACATGCTTACAGCAAAAAAACAGCCTAAGAGACAATGACAAAAGATCATCCATTAAGAAATATAAATATAATAAATATCTACTATCCCAGTGAAAAAGCTTCAGAACACATACAACAAACTTTAACAAACTCCACAACAGTAGTAGGAGACTTTGTGAGTGCCCAATTTGTAGCCAGCTATGGAGGACCCATCTGCAGAGTATGTAGTCAGACGGAGCTGTTGGCAGATACACTCTAGCCAAAGGAAAGAATCTCGAACAGCCTTACTATCAGGCAGAGACCATTGTAATTTTGTATATCTGGATCAAACAAGATGCTTGGCCAGTTGACCTCCCTATAGACTTGACCTGAATTTGTTCTGAGAGCAAATATCTCTTGGTTGTTCCATGACTAAATGTTTAAGCTAGCTTTTTGAATGTTGATGGAGGGGTCCTCTTCTTCTCAGGCACTCTATTTCTTTTTGTCTTTATATTTCTATGGTCTTATCCTTACCACCAGAGTGTGATTTGTTTTTCATTGTTTTCTGTTGTGAAACAAAGAGGGAAGGTATTATAGGAGATGCAGGAAAGGGGGGGGGGGGTTTGGTTACAGGGAGGAAAGGGGATTTCCTGAGTAAGTAATGAAGGCAGGAGGGGGGAGAGAGGGAGGACTAGAACTGATTGTGATTGCACAACTCACTTTAAAGACAATGTAATCATGGGAGGCAGAGGGGGTGCTCTAATATATATGTGGTGGTGATTGTGCAATTCCCCTTGATATGATTGAATTATTCGATTGTTTGACTTGTAAATTCTGTGCCAATAAAACTGTTTGGGGGGGGGGCACTTCATTTTTTATTAGATACAGAACAAAAGAAAAAACTCAACAAAGTTACAAAAGAGCTAAACAATACAATCATCCATTTTGATCTCATAAACATAAGCAGAACACTCTGTTGAAACATAATGCAGTATGCACTTTTTTTTTAATGTAGTACACAGGGATTCTTCTCCAGAATCAACCATGTTAGTTCATAAAACAAACATTAATAAATTTAAAAACAGAAGTAATACAAAGTATATTCACAAATCATAACATGACAAGATTAACAATACATGGAAGCTGAATAACACTTTTAAAAAGCTACTGGGGATAGAAGAAACAAAAAAAATGAAAAGAAAAAACAAACCCTAAAACCATCTAATGAGAATGAAAGCACAATACACCAAAATCTTTGGAATGTAGCAAAATCCACTAAGTGTACACATTAAAAAGAATTAAGCCCTAACATAATTCTGTAAGTTCAACAAAATTTTCAAGTCCACAATCACCAGAGCAAAGTAAATGAAAAATATGAGAGCAGAAATAAGTGAAATAGAAACAAAGAGTCAATAACACAAAAGATGGTTATTTGAAAGGATTAATAAAATCAGCAGGCCACTAGCCAAATTAACAAAGGGAAGGAAGGAGAAGATATAAATAGTACAAGTAGAGAATGAATTTGGCGATGCTATAATGGAGCCAAAAGAAATAATAAGGCTAAGAGCTGATAATACAAAGTAGTATACTCTACCAAATTAGAAAACCTAGAATATGAAAAATTTCTGGAAACACATGACCTACCTAAGAATCCCAACAAAATAAGCCCTCACACAATGACTTCATTAGAGAATTCTCCCAAACATTCAGAGCTCAAAGTGTTCCAGAATATAAAAATTCATTTGATGAAACAACACTTTGACAAAAGTAAGACAAAAACACCACTAATAAAAGAATTATAAGCTAGTGTCCTTTGTGAATAAAGGAGCCTTCAATGTAGGCATGAGAAAGTTGAATTAAAAGATAATGGAATATTTATGTAAATTTTGAAGTCCCTTTATAAGTTATAATAGCAAACCATTAATAATAAGTATGACAAGCTGGGACCCATCCTAGGCACACAAGGACGGTTCAATATTTACAGTAGCCACCAAAAATAATGAGTTAGGAATAAACCTAATCAGAGTTCAAAATACTTATACAAAGAAAACTGTAAAACTACCACCTGAAACCAAAAGAGAGAGACCTACAGAAATGGAAGAACATACTGTCCTCATAAATAGGAAGCTTTAACATTGTGAAAATTTCACAATGCAATGTGAATTTCTCAAAGCAATGTCCAGATACAATGTAATACCAATCTGATTCCATCAACATTTGCTAAAGAAGTGGAAAAGCCAGATATCAACTTTACATGGAAAGGAAGAGACTTTAGATAAGCAATGCACTTTTGAAGAAGAAGAATAAAATGTTAGGTCCCACTTATGCTGATCTCAAAGCCTTGATATATAGTCCCAACTTTCAAAACTACTTGGTAAAAATATAACAGATAAGCTATGAAACAGAGTTGAGAAACCAGAAATAAATTCCTTCACTAGTGAATAACGAATCTTTAACAAAGGACCAAAATTGCTTCAATGAGAAGGAGATAGTCTCTTTAACAGATCATGCTGAAAATATTGGATATCCATTTGCAGAAAATGAAAAAACTTCGATACCTTAGATCATATATAAAAACTAGCTCAAGGTTGATCTGGGATCTAAAATTAGAGCTTAAAACTCTAAAGATCATAGAAGAAAGTAATAGTGACAAACTTATGAACCCTCATTATTGCATTAAAAGTTTATAAAATATGGTAGTAGAAGATAAGCTAGACATTAAAACCTTCTAAAAATTGAATGCTTAGGGATACCCAAAGAGTTTTCTAAAAGGGCCTACGAGGGCCTTACTACTGGTTAAAAATTGCAATAACAGATTAGGAAAGGCACTAGTCTCTAAAATTATGGAAAATTCTTAACCTCAAGAACAAAAAGACCAATAATGCAGTTATATACATACATACATATCATATATATGCATTTGTGTGTGTGCACACATGCACAAAGGCCATGAATAGACTTTTCACCAAAAAAGAAATTCAGGCTACCAACAAATACATGAAGAGATCTGGTGGTCTTTAATCAAAAAGAGATACAAGTCAAAACAACAAGATGTCACCACACCCTGACAATATAGTAACTATCAAAAATCTGAAAATAACCAAATGTTGGTGAGAGTGTGGGGAGATTGGAACACTCGCACATTTTTCTGGTAGTATGAAAAAATAGTAACAATCATTGTGGAAAACAATGTGGTACTTCTCTCAATTGTTAGAAATACTTCTTATGTTTGAAGTCTGATCTAGGAATCCCAACCTAGGGATATGTCCTGCAGAAATAAGAACAATAGCATGAATATATACATAGATACACATATGCACTTCATAACATTATTTATAATAGCAAAGAGATGGAAATAAACTACATTAGTTAACCAATCTATGGTGCATATACACATGGAGTACTATACTATGTTAAGAAATAACAATCAGCAAAATCTCTCCCAACATTGGTGGACTCACAGGACATTTTGCTGAATTACTATATTCATCAATGGCAAAGGATCAGTAATGTATTACATCACTATTACAGGAAGTCAAGAAAAGGTTTGCACACAGAAAGATTTCTCCAATGGTTACCAGGAGGGAGTAAGGAAAGAAGAACAAATCACGCACTAGAGAATAGACATAGTAACCTGGGTGAGGCAAAGGCAATCCTGAATAAGGAAAAAGTCCACTCAGCCTGTCCAAGGCAAAGGAAGAAACTGGAAGGTGCACAGAGGTCGAGGCAGTAACAATGAATATTGTTAGGTACCTCTGTCTCCATTCTGACTCGTAGTGGCCCGATGTACATCAGAATCAAACACCACTCGCTCCTGGCTATCTTCACAGTACCTTTTTGAGCCCCTTGATATAGTTACTTTGTCGATCGATCCATCTCTTCAAGGGCTTCTCTCTCCCCACCCCCCAACCCCATTTTCTCTTGCCACTTTACCAAATGTAGCATTCTTTTCCAGGGAATGGTCTTTCCTGACAAGTCCAGAGTAGGTGAGCCAAGTTTTGCAATCCTTGCTTCTGAGAAACATTCTGATTGTACTTCTTTAAAGACAGATCTGCTTGTTCTTTTGTCAGTCCATGATTCTTTCAAAATTCTTCCCGAGCAATATAATTTAGATGCATCCCTTTTTCTTCAGTCTTCTTATTCAGTATGAACATTTCATATACATATGAGACAAATAAAAGTACCATGGCTTGGGTCAAGTGCATCTCGTCCTCAAAGTTAACATCCTTGCTTTGCAACACTTTAAAGAAAGCTTTGTAGAACAGATTTGCTTAGCGCAACCTGTCCTTTGATTTCTTGACTGCTGCTGCCATGGGCATTGATTTTGAATCCCAAAAAGATGCCATCCTTGATGACTTTTCTTTCAGCATCTCACAGCAACATGCAAGCCACCACAGCATGGCATACTGCCAGACAAGTAGTGGACAACAATAAAAACTATTATTGAAACAATCCACTAACGATAGTAACAAAGAATAATTTTTAAGTGCTTACATAGACAGGTATGGAATCAGAACAGTCGTGGGTGGGAGTGCACCCATGACTGTATGTTGGGTTGGCAGAGGATACGTCCACAGATGTATTTGTAGGTGTTGCATGTATATCCAGATATACAGGAGAGCATACAGGGAACAATGTTACACAGACTTCTTAGCTATAACTAAACATCTTGAGGAACTAATTCACTGAGCTTGAGAAGTAGGTCCCTGAGGACATCTAGGTCAATTGGCATAACAGAGCCCATCAAGAGAGTAATCTAATTCCTACTTTGATGCGAACAACAGGTGTCTTAAAAGCTTTCAATGGCCTTTTAAGATACAACTATTGGACTCTTTCCATCCAGGGCAAAGAATGATCTAATGGACCACATGTTCCACAGACTATAGCCTGTCACTTGAAGAACTATATGGTACCTGGCTGATACGTCTCTGTTCTGAATGGGATAACAGCCCAAGGCCCTGGACAGAGTAAGAACAAAATGTTGAAGAAAATTAAAGAGCACAGAGACTGGATTCACTGGTCTGGTAGAGACTGGTCGTGATAGAGATCATGACTCTCAGATGCCCTTCAAATTTGGAACTAAATCCACTCCTGAAAGTCATTTTTCAGCTGAGCAGTAAACAGACCCATAAAATGAACAATAATAACCACCAGGAACATGCTTCCCACAACAATCTGCGTCATGACCCCTGAAGGGCAGCATTTGCCCAAAAGCAAAGTGTAGAAGACAGGAAGCAGTGAGAAGGCAGGGCCAGTGGGCATGAGAGATCCAGGAAGGCCATGGAAAGAGTGTTGTTCCCTTGAGGGTCTTGCAACTAAAACCCAAACCACTCACAGCCATCCAGGCAATCCTGACTCCTCATAGTCCTTCACCCTGAGTAGAAAGACCCCTTAGAGTTTCTGAGCCTTTAGCTTTTGATGGAAGTAGAAAGAATAGTGCAACATAAAATACATATAAATATTTGAGAAACCAATTTTCTTTGTAAATTTTCACCCAAACCACAATAAAATGTTAAAAAAAATAAATGCAGAATGGCACACAGGCACTAATTTTAGTAATACTTTTAACGAAATAATTGTGGGCAGTTGGAATGCATGGTGTTCTTTTTTTGGCATCATCTCATTTATGTCTTATTTTCAGGTAGGCTTTGCTTGGAAAGGTGTAGTATATTTTTACGCAACCTTGCCCTCCTGGCATGGTATTATTTTTGTAAGTGTTATATCAGTGGTCATATTCTGTACCGGGGCATATTATTTGAGAAAGTATGGTAAGAATCTGAAGGCTTGAAAAATTCAATTGCTTCCACCCCTTCTTATTAGAGTCATCTTGAGAAAAATGTAGGGATTTGGAGCAGGGAGGAGGCTTGGTTTCTTTGTTGCTTTAAAACAGTTTTTCCTTTTTGCACAAGCCATTAGATCAGGCCTTGTCCAAAGAGTGGAAAGGCTCTCTGCATTCCACTCTACTTTCCCCCTGTTTAATGTGACAGACTTAGAGGAAGGACATGGCACCAGTGTGCTGTTCTCAGTCAAATTCAGCCAAGGAGAGTAAGAAGCAACATTCTCTGCAGATAGGACATGTGATTCTTCTTGCCCTGGGGTTTTTCTCCCTGAAGAACATGTTGGTTGCCCCGTGGCATACCTCGGGAATCCATTGTCATTGTGACTCTCAAAGTAAATACCATTTCCTTTTACTAAAATGTCCACAATGGGTTGGGTTTCTTGGAAGAAGTAAAATAGTCTTCCATGTTGACACAACTTTATGTGTCCCTGCCAGCTTGGGCCTTTGACTATTTCATTTTTGATTCTCACGTTAAAAATGGAAAATTATGAGGGCCGATCCCCGGTGGCGTAGTGGTTGTGCACGGGACTGCGGCCCACTGGGATGGAGGTTCGATTCCAGCTCCACGGAGCAAAGGCTGGGCCTCCTACTCCCACCACCTGAGGGCAGTGATGCCAAAAAAAAAAGTTGAAAATTATGTTTTTGCCTTTTTTATTTATAGAGAGTTCTATTATTGATGTTTTTAAGCCTCGCCATTGTGTACAGACTAGGCAGAGTGACTAATACTGAGAAACATTGCAAGTATGTTCCTTCTGATAGCTGTTATGAGAACTCCTTCTGAGAGGATCGCTTGGCAGACAGAGAAGTAAGAGTAAGGGTGAGGAAAGAGTGAATTGTAACCAGATAGAAACTTCCAGGGAGATGCTGTATACCTGTTTTGAGAAAATGACACAACACTCGATATTCTACAATAGTGACCCTTGCCCTTTTTCTGTCTCAGTCTCTTTCCGTATAACAGTCCCGATCTTGTGCCCCATTTCCTGCTCCAGTGAGGCCAAGCCAGTCCACGTCTAGTGGCCATTTGGCTGACTCCACCAGTTTAGCCAGCATTCCCAGCTTGGTTGACATTGCAACACCACACTAGCATGCTTTGAATGCTGCTCATCTATGTGGTGGTAAGACAGAAAGGCAGGTGTGCAGAATTTTCACAGGGTGGGTCTCCCTCTCTGGTGACTCACAGGGTGGCACTCAGGGAGTACAGTGTCAGTGCCCCTTTGCTAAGAGGTGCTGAGCTGCTGGTGTAAAACCCCAGGACACATTCCAAGCAGGTAATTGCTGTCTGCCTTCTAAAAACCAATAGGGTTGGTTGTGCCTGCTTCCTAAGGTGCCTGCGCTGTGTTATGTTTCTCAGAAGGACGACCCAGATTTATTTTGGCAGGGGGTAGAGTGCGTCACCAGGAGCTCCAGTGAAAACACTCTGTTCAAGGGTCCGAATGACCAGCAGCTGCATGAGAGAAGGCATGGCAGTCTGCTTCTGTGAAGAGTTTCAGCCATGGAAACGGGAGGGGCAGTTCTACTCTGCGCTGTGGGCTCCCTGCAAGTGCGAGTCGGCTCCACGGCAGCGGGTTAGTGTGCATCACAGCGAGGCTGTATTTAGGTTGGTAAGAGCTACTGCAGACTCCACTTCTTTCTTTGTGTGTGTGGATGAATTACAAAAAAGAGGGATAATTCACTTTCTTAGTACAGATAGTGTACATCTCTATCATATTATGGATAATAGATGTGTTTGGTGTGGGTATGTGTCGTGCATCCACGCCCACAGACATAGAAGATCATACGCATGCATAGAAGATCGTGGGAGAGGGTAGTCACCACACTACTTGTGTCACCACAGTCAGTCAGTCAGTCAGCGGCGAGCTGACTGAAACCCACACCTTCTATTAGCCCTATTTTGATAATTGACAGCTCCGCCACTGACCACCGCAGCAGACACACTGCCTCATCTCCCAAATTCGCATTTCCTTCATAACGCAGTGTGCTCTGATTTTCACTCCGATAACCTTCCCGAAGTAGCTCTTACAAAGTTAGTACAGTCTGCTTTCCACATCTAAGGGACCGTGTCCCCTCCTCAGCTGGTTGTAGCTTTCTACTGCGCTGGCGATCCTTGACCTCCAGGCCTTGAGAACATCCTAGCTTACTCCCATTTTCCCTCAGAACTTGTCTTACCCTTCGGCCACCTGCCACTTGGTACTCAGCGCTGCCCAAAGTTCCAAGCTCAGCTCACTCTTCTACCTCCACTCATTCTCCTAGTCCTAGGGCTGGCAAACTCTTGATATCGAAGAGCCAATCGTGTCCCTCCGAAAAACTTCGAAATCACTGAGGAGCCTTAAATACGTTTGTCCAAACAAATGAAATCACCGTGATATGAAATAATAACCTTCAAATGTTTTTCATTGTTACTTCAGAGCCAGGCAAGGCTCACCGTTGTAGAATATCAACGGAAAGAGCCACTTCGGACTCATGAGCCGCAGTTTGCCGACCACTGGCATCCGGTGAGAGAAACTTTCCTGATGTCAACCCTAGTTCGTGTGCTGATGCAGCTAGCTTTACAGGAGGAGGCTTCCAAAAGTTCATGGACAAATTCCAGTATCTTTCCCGTCTGTCTTCAACAAACGTCAAGCCCCCTCACGTTTCTAGCCCACCTTTTCCCTGTGTGTATCTGAATGGCTTGTCCCATGTGTTCAGGGTAGTCCACCCCACTTAGGACATCTCAGTGCAGACTCATGGCCCACCCTTAGCCTGGCTCTTCTTCCTGCCTCCTGTTTGATGCTATCAAGATCCAAGCCAGAAACCTGGGAGTCTTTCCATGACTTCATCCCCCACATCCTGTGATTAAAGTCTCACTGGTTCTATCTCCCATGAATATCAAATGTGTCTTTAAAAAAAAAAAACCAACAACATATTTTTGCTGCCCCAATTCAAACCCTCTTCATTTTCCATTGGACCGCCTACAACAGCCTTTTAACTGCCTACAGTTTTGCTTCCTTCAAATCCCCACCTACATAGTACTCAGAGAAGTCCACAGTATTTAAAAATTTACCCACTTTAAGCTTTTGGTTTAAATACTCTCAGAGTGCCAGGCCAACTGAATTTGGTCTATGTAAACTTCTCAATATGACAGAACAAGGTGCATCTCGACCTGGGTCCTACCTGCCTCTCCAGCAGCCTTTATCACTGTGACGATTTCTGCAGCACTTGGTGCAGCTTTTCCGTGTAGCAGTGTCATCGTCAGTGTCCTTCTGAAATCATCTGGACTCTCTAGTTACCAGTTCCAGCATTGCATTGTGTTGGAAACATTGAATGTAGATGAGAATCGGCATTGATTCTCACAAGGCAGAACCTAATCACAACAACCATTTTCCCATTTCTTCATCATTTCTAGCACCAACCACCCACCCAGGGCATGCGCATGTTCTCTCTCTCTCTCTCTCTCTCTCTCTCTCTCTCTCTCTCTCTCTCTCTCTCCCTCTTTCCTGAGCCACCTGCACCTCCATCAGACCTTATACATGAAAGGACACTCACAGAGGATACCATCAAACAAGAGGCAGGAAGAAGAGCCAGGCTAAGGGTGAAACTCCGGGAAGAGGCTATCCAAATGCCTACTGGCTTTACTATAATCAATGGCTGCAAATCACAGGGAAGAGATGTGTGAGTGAGGTCTGTGAAGGTTCCCCGTGTGGTGCTGTCATGTCTCTGAGAGGATACAGCACCTCCCTTCCCTGGCTGTGAAGTAGTCTGAACCTCCCTGTTCTGGGCTTTCATAGACCTGCCTGTTCAGCTTTTAGGGTTAGTCATGTTCTAGATCAACTTGATATCAGCCACCAAGGTGAGTCTTTTCTGGTCTGGCCAGGTACCACTTGCCATAACAAACCCTCAGGTGGGGTCTAAAACTGCCAGACCAAATCTAATATAACCAAACGCACTGCCATCCAGTTGATTGTGACTCAGAGACACTGTGTGGGACCGAGTAAAACTGACTGTTGGTTTCCGAGGCTGGAAATCTTTACAGAAATACTCAGCCTGAGCTTTCCGACCACTGATCAGAAAAGCTTGAACTGCTGCTGAGCAATGCCTCCGACGCAATTAAAACCGTTTTCTGGAGTCAGGACAAAGACCAGCTCTAACTCAGCTAGAGGAGTCCGTTCTTTACCACGTGCCTTTCCTGAGGGCTCCTGGATGTTTCTATACCAGCCTGGCTCTCTGACACAAGGGATTTCCCCACGTGGTTTCCTTATTCACCATATACTCTGTGACATGGCATCTAAAAATAATTATCATGTTGTCATGATGTGTGGACTTGAAAATAGATACATTTATATTAGGGAAGGCTAAAGGAATTCGTACTAAGGTTCCATGCCATACATGCAAGAATTGATTTTCTTTCTTAAAAGGTTATTTAAACATTTCTGTCATCAGTGGATGGCCAAAAGACAATCACTTATTGTCTTAAGTAATTTACTTGCCTTGGTCTCATTAGAGGATCTTCACACACACAAAAAGCAGGGTCTAGTGAAATAGTGGTTTCCATGGAGACTTTTGTGGCCAGTTAAATAGAGAGGTCAGCCCAGAAGATGATGGAGAGGGTTTCAGAGCCTGCCAAAAATTGAGCTTAGTAGATTTTCTTGAAGGGTGAAAGACAACCATGGAGGCATACTGGAAGAATTTATAAGGTAATGGAAAACTGCTCAGATGACAAAAAGGTCCGGAAAGTTGCACTGAGAAATTGTCTTTTGCATGATGAAAAATATACCTGCCCATTCATCTAGGGTTGCAAGGACTGCCCTACCAGGATTTTCCTGGAAAATCTGACCTCATCTACCCTATAGCTCCAATCTCACTCTGTTGGACTCCTTTTTGTTCCCCAAACTTAAAGAACACTTGAACATGTTTTGAGTCTGTAAAAGGTACCCAAACTGCCGTTTCCATGTAGTGTCAGTTGAAAAGCTCAGACTTCCTGGGGGAAGGGTTACAGAGATGGAAACGCTACCATCAGAAGTGTCTAAATCTAGATGGGAGGACATAATGAGAAACCACAGCTTCACATATACATATCTTTGTGTATTAAAGGCTTTGTGATTTGTGGTGATACTTTTTTTTTACTCATATACGCAAGGGGACTTCAGAAAATTCAAGGAAAGGAGAAATTAAAGGGTGAAGGAGTTTTCCCACACCTTTTTGAAGTGCTTTTGTCTTTAAAAACTTGCAACACAAGGCCTTGTCATCCAAATGCTTTCTGTTGATCCTGAAGATAGAAGGGAAGAGTTTCAAATTTAAAAAAAAAAGTTCAGCAAGGTTAATTTCTTACTCTCTTGGCTTTAAAACCTACAATGTCTTTAACATATGCAGACTTTGAGTAATCTGGATCACAACACACATTCCTGTTACGAAAAGTCATTTCACAAGTTTTTGAAAAGCATATGGGCCCTGAACTGTGAACAAGCAGTTGGAAGTCATTTTGCCTGTTACTCTGTCACTCTCAGGATGTCTCTGTTAATATGCAGTTATGCCAGTGTGCAGTGACCCTCAGAGGGCATCTCTGGGAAAGTCAGTTTAATCGAAAGTACCATCAGATGTTAGGTGTGCCATTCAGGTCAAATGCAGACCATGCCTCCACCTTCTGAAAGGACATTCACACTTGAACATGGAGGTCATGCTTAATTATGTTTAAATGAAAATACTAGCCATTGCCTTTTGTTTTTAAGCTATTTTTTATTGTTATCAGAATACTGTTTTTTATATTTCTGATCAAAAAAGCAATGTATGTGGTCTGTGTGAGAGAGAGAAAGAGCAGGAGACAGAGAGAGATAGAAGGAAGGAAGAAATAAGAGAAAAGGCAAGGAAGAGTCTATAAAAGAATAAAAAGGAGTGGCCCAGAATAAGCTAAGACAAAAACTAAGACTAAGGTTAAGAAGAGGCTTTATAAAATATCTATTAATTAGAACTAGTCATTTAAACATTTGGTCCTCTGCACCAGGATTCATGGAGACTTTATGACCCTAGTGGATTAAAGATAGAGTGTGTGCCATCTAGGAGTGATAGATGAAGCAATGAGAACAGGAATTTAGAGCCTAGAAGGAAACGGATATTTTTGTTAACTGAATAAATCTTGAGACGTGTGTTTCACTTCTCTGCAACATTTATACTTGATATACTATGAAAGTTTATTTGTTACCAAATGTAGCCTCTTGCTGACTGGTAGGAAAATCTACACATACGCAGAAGTTTGATAAAAATTTGAAATAACCAAAAAGCTTAGTTTTGATCAGTGATTCTCCATCAGCCAAATCAGAAAGCAGACCCACTGCCATCAAAACAGTCCCTACTCATCGTGGCCATATACAGGGCTTCTCAGACTATAAAACTCTACAGTCTCATCTTTCTCCCATCCCAATCAGCTATCGGTATTTAGTAAGCATTTCATTTAGAGGCCCAGCCACTGATTATACCAGAAAGAAGATAAGAGGACACAGGCTAGGTCCTCAAGGAGATAGCCTTGAAGTGGAAAAACAAGTTCTAACATAAGTCAACAATCCTTTGTCATTTTTAAAGGGGAGGATGGAGCAATAGCAAAGACTTCTTGGAAAAACAGGCTTCCTAATTCTCTCTGGTGGAGTTCAGAGAATAGTAGAAGGAATCGGTACCCACTTTCCTCCCCTGCATTCACTCACAGAAATGGGTACAAAGTGATGTCAAATGCAAAGAGAACCTGTCCTTTCCATAGATCTGCATTTTCTGTTCCATCGCTTTTTCCCAAGAACTCTCTTAAGTGGGAACGCAGACAGATGCCTGGGGTCTAAGCACATGATTTAAAAACAAAACAAAACTGGGAGGCTAAAAGGAAAGAATTAACAGGTGTAGGAATGCCCATGTTGTCTTTAAGAGGAAGTAAGTTAAGCAATGTGCCTGGAACAGGATCTTAGTTTAGGAGCCCTGCAGAGGCAGTTGCTATGCACTTGTCTGTTAACCAGCAGACTGGCAGTTCAAACCCACCTGGCAACTTCCGAAGAAAGACTTTGCAATCTGCTTCCTTAAAGATTACTGGCCAAGCCCTCGAGGGCAGTTTGCTCTGTCACATGGCATCATTAGAAATGGACTTGATAGTAAGAAGAAGCAACTGGATCTTAGTTTATGGGAGAATATCTCAAACCAGTCCATGACCCCATCTTTGTACATATAGACAGTTCACCCTGATACCAACGACCTCCCTGTCCATCCTTCAGGCCCCTCGCTAAGAATTGACTCCCAGGGGAAAACGTACTTCTCTCCTATAGACATCAAGCCATTTCCTCCCACAGATGATGTGCTTCTCTTCATGCTTCCTCATCACCTTTCACTCTGTATGGATTCTCTGTATGATGTGTGTCTTCCTCAGGTGTCCAGGATTAAAATAGAATTCTGTTCTTCATCCTAGTATAGCCTAAACCTAGAAGAGTATTCAACTTGGAAAGGCTCAAGAAATACAATAAAATAAAATGGAATAAGTAAAATTTGGACTTTGCCATGGAAAAATTCTTAAAACGTTTTTGTTATGGTGCTTGCTTTGTTAAAGTAGTAAATCATAAAATGAGCTGAAGCATAATAAATTTCACAAAGGACTGTATCTTCTATCAGTCAACATCCTTGGATGTACAGAGTAAATATCTTAGGTAAAGAAAGACACTTAGTGTGAGTCTTAGATGCAAAATAATCAGCCTAAGACAGCAAGTTTACTAGTTCCAAAATTATAGCAAGAAATATAATTGATACAGTTCAATATTCATATGTATTGAGTAATGTTCTTCAACCAGTAGCAAATTAATATCTGATGATATATTTTAAATATGTATGTTTGAAAGAGAAGTAGGTCAGCTTTATTTGGAGACTTTTCTTGGCTGTGCAAAAAATAAATTTGTGTAATTCTTAAATGTGTTTTATATGATAAATAGGTGAATATGTTAGTTTTAACTATAAAAGGAGATTCAGTATAAAAATCCTAAAATTGAAAAATCCTGTTTTTATTTATTGCTGATATTTCTGTTTGATGTAAATCAGTTTGAAAATCTGACAATTCAAGATAATAAATAAGGGCATTAGTTCTATAAAATGGCTTTGGGGAATGAGGCCCAGGAGCTAGGAAAATGTTACAAAGATAATAGCTTTACTTCTGCAAAGTATTTTTCTAACTTCATCCATCTGTAGAGGCTAGCATCCATGGCAGCTCTCCAACCTCACCTTTTAAAATTGAGATGAAAGAACTCTTAGTGTTCAGAAACCAAGTTTTTGTGAAATGCAGGGGTGTAGCCTAAAATGCATGACCCCAATGATTCTTGGTTTCCCAATCATACATTTCACCTGTTGACAATAAAAATTACATTACTGAGGATTTAAATTCCACCCACTGGTTTTTCCAGAATATTTGTCAGTTTTTCAGCAACTCAGAGCTGCCAACCCAACTTTGGTATGTAGACCTCCCAAGTAGCCAGAAGCAAACAGAATTTAAACCACTGCCAATAGACTCTGGTACTTCATTTGTGTTAATGATCTTAATCAGAGTTTATCTCCTGTTATGAGGCATTGGTTAGATTTTCTTGTTAACATGGATGAGGAACATGATTTAAAAGTACTTGGTCAGAACTTTCTAGTCCACCAACAGTTTAGATTATTGAATATACGTCTTGGTGAACAAGAATATTCCTCTACTTTATAGAGGCCCCCTTCCCTTCATCTAAATAGACGAATGTAATACTCCTTAAATAATAATAAGGTAGTCCTGGTATTATATGTAAATAAATTTTGTGTTCACTCATTCAATAAATAATTGTTGAGTGCTCTTCTGTGCCAGGTGCTGATGCTGACAAAAGAAAACCATAACCCTGCCTAACAGAAACGTCCTTATTGCTACAATGCAAAGTAGAAAGGGGTCCTATAGAGGGAAGCATATGCACCTACTATGGAACCATCCAGAAAGGCTTCCTACCCAGATTGAGTGAGGCATGGGTGGGTCAGTGGCAGGCTTAGCTTCTTCAGGTGGAAAGTCTGGGTGGGATTCCCAGCCAGTATACCTCATGCACAGCTGCCACCCATATGTTAGTAGAGGCAAGTGTGTTGCTTTGTTGTTGGACAGTTTCAGAGGAGCTTCCAGATTAAAAGAGATAAGGAAAAAAGACCTAGTCATCTATTTCTAAACCTGACCTCTAGAAAACCCTGTGGGATCACAGCAGCCCCATCTCCCACCAATCATTGGATGGTGCAGGACCGGGCAGTATTCCACCCTGCTGTGCATTGTTTACACAGACTGACTTAATGAAGATACAAATCCACAGGTCTGTAAAGAGGTACCAACAGCTACTGCTGTTGTGTGGATTCTGACTCATAAACGGTAGTAAAGATTTTTAGTCTTGGAAACCCCATGCCTCATGTTAATTTGTTTCTGATCTGCTGTGGTCCTATAAGCTTTCCATGAGTCAGACTAGCATCAGTGTATACAGCACCAGACAGCAGAGGCAGGTGTTGCTACAACAAAATTTATAGGCCATTGGAATATAATTCCAAGTCCAGAAATAAACCCACATGTATATGGCAAAATGAATTTTTACAAGCATGCTTAGTCTGTTTGGTGGGGAAAGAAAAGTTTTTTTCAACAGATGATTCTGGGAAAATTGGATTTTCTTGCAGAAAATGGAAACAATCCATATTTCATACCAAGCATAAAAACAAATTTAAAATAGATTAAGGCCTGTCTTAGCTATCTAGTTCTTCTGTAACAGAAATATCACAAATAGATGGTTTTAATGAGTGTAAACGTATTCTTTTACAATCTAGGAGGCTAAAAGTCTCAGTTCAAGGCACCAACTCCAGCTGACGGTTTTCTCTGTCCTTTGGCTCCAGGAGAAATTCTTGTCATCAATCTTCCTCTGGGTCTAGGAGTTTCTCAATGCAGTGACCGTGAGTCCAACGGAGGTGTTTCACTCTTAGCCCTCCTCCCTCTCTCTTCTCACTTCTCCAATTATCTCTTTGAAATCAAAGATGATGTACACCACACCCCAGGGAAACCTCCCTGACATTGGTTCAGGGCTATGACGTGTTTAAATTAAGGGTGTTACATCCGAGTTCCCTTACATCAGATCAGAGTTGACCATGCTAGATCATATCATGGGGAATGGCTACATCATTACATAATTGCCACAGTGTATTCCTTTATAAATGTAGTACATGCATACAATGGCCAAATCATTGAGAATCATAGCCTACTCAAATGGATACATATTTGGGAGTCTGGGAGGGGGATTGGAGACATAGTTCAATCAATGGTAGGACCTCAATGTGCAAACTAAACCCATAACATTCTTAGAGGAACAATGGAGCAATACTACCAGACCTAGCTTTTAATAAGGGATTCTCTAATAGAAAAGTGACAACAGCAGATATCTAAAATTAAAACAGCAAATGTCATAAAAATTAAAAACTTGTTCATTAAAAAGATTTTATTTAAAACAGGAAAAGACAAAGTACTGATTAGGGGAATATGTTGGTGAACCATGTACCCCATAAGAATGTAATAATATATATATGTATACATTATATGTATGTGTGTTGTTATACATATGCATAATTTTGACAGTTTTACCACAAAAGAGATAATCCAGTCATAAAATGGGCAAAGGATGTGAATAGACATTGCATCTAAAAGAGCATTCAAACATATGAAATGATAATCAGCATTAGTAGCTATCAGAGTGATACAAAGAAAAACTACAAAGTGCTAGGCTTTCATTCCCACTGGAATGACTAAGATTAAAAACTAGCCAAAGTTGCAAGGATGTTGGGAAATTGGAAGCCTCACCCAATGCAAATGGGAGTGCAAAATGTTGCAGGCATTGTGGAAAACATTGTGAAAAGTTCATAAAAAAATAGAATTTCCATATGGCCCAGCAATTTCACCTCTAGATTTACACCTTGGAGAGTTGGAAGCAGAAGCTCTGACTTCAACACCAGCGTTCATTTTGACACTATTCACACAGGCAAAAAGGTAGACATCAACAGATGACTGAATGAGCAGAATGTAGTCAGTCCATGCACACAATGGAATGTTACTCAACCAGTACGGGAAATTTGGAGGCATCATGTGTGCTACAGTGTGGGTGGGGTTTGAAGTCAATATATGCTGTGGGAATAAATTAAGCCAATGACAAAAGGAAAAATATTGTGTGACCTCACTTAAATAATAAAATGAGAAAGGGTGTGTGATCTCACTTAAATAATAAAACAAGAAAGGGTAAATATAGAAAACAAAGTTTACCCATAATTATCAGGAGTAAAATGGTGAGTCAAAGGAGAGTGAACAGTATTGGAAAAATTACATTAATTAAGGTTAGAGTAGCATACCGATGATTGTAATGACTATGGATATATTGCACACCTGTAAAAAGTTGAATTGGTAAAAGTTAGGTATGAAACACATAGGTATATTTACAACAAGATGGACCCACCCCCTGCAACCTTACCCAAACCCACCCCACACCTCAAAAAAGAAAAGAAAGTAGCTGCTGAGGCTGCTTATGTAGAGCGAAACACTCCATGAGACTTGGTTGGTTGGTTGGAGGTTAAGAACCTTGACTCTCTGCAGAACCTTCCAGTAAATTGGCTTAATATCTGATTTAGTTCTTCAGTTTTACCTCCAAATTCATCGCTTACTGCTTGAGGTCTTAAAAGCTTGCAAGTACCCATGAAGACATAATTGATCTCTATTTAGCAGGGAAAACAGAGAAAGTGGACAGTTGCGAAGAGGAGAAAGGAGCGGCTATGGAATATGTGAGGCATTGTCTCCATGAACTACCGGTATATGCTTTACTGTGAGACCCTAAGAATTAGATGGTGCTTGGTTGCCATGACTGACCAGATTGACCAAAGACTTCCTAGAAGAAATTTGTCATCAAAAGGGAGGAAACACAGCACAGAATTTCTAACTCTTATGGACTCTGTGTTAGTCTGGGTACAGTAGAGAAACAAATCCACAGAAATTCACATTTTTTCACTTTAAATCATTTTGTTGGGGGCTTGTACAACTCTTATCACAGTCAATACAGATCATCTGCAAACCACTTATGAGGAGCTGATAGCGGGCTTAAGTAGAAGGAGGAGAGTGTTTTGAGGATGATGATAGAAATTCATATTTTAAGAGAGAGTTTTATATAAAGAGTAAATGCACTTCAAGAACACATTCCAACCCAGTGCGGCCCAAGCCCACAAGTCCCACATTAACCCACATGCCTGATACCAATCCACAAAATCCTCCTCCATCTCATAAGACACATGCAACGATGCCGACTGAAGGAGGAAAGCCGAATCAGTGAATATGTAAGCATCTCAGCCCTGTCAGAGGTCTCTACATGGCTGCTCCAGCACCCAGGGCTGCATCGGGGTAAGTTCATGCGGCTTCTCCTCGAATAACTTTTTATTTTAGCTCCTTCCTTTTCCCCATTTGAGACAGTTAATGTTTATTGTGCCAACCTGACCGATAAACACATGTGGGGTTATTTGGAGGGCGGAAAAATAAATGACTCAGTGAGCCTCCCCTTTCTAGTTGTCAGGTCTCTTGCTCTCTGATGGTCAGAACTGCTAACATTGTGGTTTACAGCCCAGTGGCATAACCCTTAATATGACCAGGCTCCTAAGAACTATCTACATGGGATCAAATTGTCCAACAGCAAGTGGACATTAAGGGCAGTGACTGTGTGTTAGAGAAATAGGGAGAACTCAGAAAAAGAGAGTGAATATTATTATCCAACCTCAAGAAAATAATCAATACAAGGCACAAGTAGAAACTGTGGATCAGTATGTTATGCTGTGTATATTTTCAACAGTAACAAAATAAATAAAATGTAGAGGGAAAATGATTGGGTGAAGATCCTTCAGGTCATAAGAACAAGAAGTGAATGGGGATGTAAGCCAGGCCTGTGTTGTATGGGGAGGAGTGAGAAGTGTTAAACTAGCTCAGGTTATAAGGTTTTCTACACATGGTCCCCAAGTGTCCTGTTCAAACGTGACTCTCTGAAACCCTGTAGACAGGGCAGTGATGACAGCGAGAGAAGGGCTACTTGGCTGACTAAGCACACACTGTAGGCTTGCACTTCTTTCGTTTGCATGTGGTTGGTTGTGTGATAGGTTCTCAAGGTTTGATAAAAATCAGAAATCTGTCATCTGTGAGAATTTTACTGTTTTCAAAAAGAATAATAAATGGTAATTTCTTCCCACCTACCTAGAAATGTTTTCATAACGTCAGTATTTCTATTCATCTGAAGCTGAAGGGAGAGCTGATTATGTGTAGACTGAACACAGTTCTTAGGACTTGCTCATGCTCTAAATCCAGGGCAATGCGAGGGACTAGTGGGCCTTGATCCTTCCGAGCAAACAAAGGGAAATGGACAGGTGACAGAGAAAGACAGTAACAAATCTTCTGGAATAAAATACGGAAATGTCCTCATTTATCTCTTTTAATTTTTCCTGTATGGTCCCATGGTGTGTCCGTGATGTTAGAACTAAAAAAGAAAAATTATAGGCATTTAAATGGACAGCCAAACCCTTAGAACATTCTCACTTGACTTCGGGTTCAAATCCTAGGAGTTACTGGCCAGGGATGATTCCTTTAGGAGACTAGAGAATGGAAAAATTTTTCAAGGAAAAGGGCCTATGGGTACTCATAGTTGAGGTTCTTCTTGTGAACCAGTCATGCCTTCCGAGCCTCCAAGTACAAGTGTTCTCCTCAAAGATAGAGCTGGCATTATGAACTAGCAGTTGTGTGAGGCATGGTGGGAACAGAACAAGAACAAACCATACCACAGGGGATGGGTGGGGAGAATCTTGGAAGAAACTCCATCCAGGAATCAGAAGAAACGATCTTTCATATCCTGAAAGAGGATAGAGAGTATTTATTAAGTAAAAAATGAGACTTTTCCTTAAAAGAAGAACAAGCAAGCTCTTCTGGGAAATTAAAAAATACTGCAGACATAAAAGAACTGAGTGAACTGCTGAGTTAGATAAAGATGAGGCACATTTCCAGGAAGTAAAAATGGTCAAGAGGAGAGCAGTATAAAATTGGAAGAAGAAAAATTAGAAAATGTCTCTGGGGAGTGGTCAAAAAAGGAATGGAGGAAGGAAATTGCTAAAATATTTTTAAAGAGAGAAAGTGGATCAATTGCCTGATGGGTTTGACCACTTTGAGATGATTTTTAAAAGGAAAGTAATTGTGAAAGGAGGCAATTACTTACCCCCGGGGGAGAAAATGTAACATTGAACAGGAAAGGATGTTTACTCTACTTGGCTCTGCTCTGAACTGTAAACACTGAATGTTGGTTGTAATACCAGCACTGCTGTAGAATCAAATTGGGGGAATGGAAAAGGTGAGAATGGAATATGAGTGTGGGTGTTATAACAAACCTCCTCCAAATAAAATATCACTAAATATTATATGTAATCACACATGCTTAGAAAAATAGAGACAATATCAGAAGACTCTGCTCGGTTAAAAATAAGAATCCACACAGGCTTAGAAAAATAGAGACAATATCAGAAGACCCTGCCCAGTTAAAAGTGTGCACTTAAGGAAAGCAGGAATCCAAGGTTGGGAGGTGGGAGGGAGAGACTGCTGTTACCTTTTTTTGTTTTTTCATTGTAAACTCTGCAGTTTCAGTGTTGCTTCAAGTCTACAGTGGACTGGGAAGAAAGACCTGGTGATTCACCATGTTAAGTTGGGCAGCTGAGGAAAGCAAAACTTAGATGATGCGTATATGTACAAGTATATAGAAAGAAGAGGTTAACATGAAGAAGTAGGTCACATGATTGTAACAATAGATAATTCTAACTCAGTTCAAGTCCATGGATCAGATAGTAAGCTGGAAACTTCTCCTGATTTCTGTAGCTGCATGGGCTGATGAAGCAGAAAGACCACAAGCTGGTGAATGCAAAGCCTATTGAATCCAAGATCACCTGTCCCTTGATGACTGCTGCCATAGGCAGCCAATATAGCTGGAGGCTGAGGCACCAGATACAGGGTCAAGATCTAGCAGCCGTAAAACTTTTGCATGGTGTCTACTTTAAAAGAGTAAGGCCATATGTCCACCTATGGAGTCTTCCAATTGCATCAAGTTGTGATCTAATCTAATCTAAGGAGGCTGAACTCCACCACTGCTGCTGGCTGCTCATGGAGTTGCTTGTGTTCTGTTAGATCATATCGTAGAGAATTATTGCCAAAATACTGAGAGCCTCGGCTCAGCCAAGTTGACACAACTCAACCAACATTTCTATGGATGAAAATTAGCCACTGAAAATTCTGTGGATCACAACAGCCTGATCCACAAACTATTGTGGCAATGGCATGGGGATGGGCAGTATTTTCTTTGGTTGTGTGGGGGTTTATGTAAATTTGGGTTCCTAGTTCTCTGGCAGATAACAAAAACAGCGTACCACATGCTTGTTCTAACTGTGGGTGCGTTTTACTTTGATAAATAGTGCCCCTTCCCCCAAGCTTGCACCCTTGTCAAAATCCAATATCAGAAAGAGCGAGCGTGACTCTTAGTGTCAATGACAAAACTGCCCAGTAAAGCATTGATGGACATTCTGTTCTTCTAATCAGGTCTGGCTTCATGTGCATCTCCCCTTTGCAGTCACACAGGACCCTGCAGTCTGCTTTCCCCTATTTTAAATTCTTAGTAAATTACAAACAGTAGATCCCACATTTTCACTTTTCACTGAGTCCAGCAAATGGCAGAAGCACACCTGTTTCTAGTAGACAAGCTGTTTTGATTCCGGTCTGAATAAAGTTTTGCCTCTTGCACTTGACCCTGAACTCCTTGTGGACTGTTTTTATCACCATGCTGGCATTGACATGGCCACAAAGATTAGAGTAAACTGAAATTCCTCCCCAAAGAATTTGGAAGTCATATCATATGTGGCATTCCAGAGAATTCCTCTGGGACAGGGTAGAACTGCCCCTGTCAACTTTTATCACTTAATTCAGTGCCCTTTGAAGGAAGACACATGGCACAGACAAAGGTTATTATGAATACTGAACTGTGCACTTGGGTAATAGCTTTTAGGGAAAAGAGTACCAGTCCTTCAAAATGCGTAAGTGGCAAGCCAAGCTGGCAGTGCCATTTTGTGAAAGGAGGACGCAGAAATCAACACCCTGATTTGGATGTGTGTGCTGACACTTGGGTCTAAAGGGCCCTACTAAACAGTGGTCGAATGGGCTTTCAGCTTGACCCCGTACTTACTGACCTTGCATGTAACCTCCCTGTGAGGAGCAGTCCAGGCTCCCAACAGTTTCTCTTCTGGGCTGGGCACTCACTGCAGTTCTCCAGGAGTCGTGGGCATCACCCATTGCCACAGAGCACTGAAAGTGCCACGGTCATCACTGTAGCCCATCTTTCTCCCATGATGTAGCTGGTGGTTTAAAACTGCTGACCTGGGAGATACCAGCCCAGTGTGTAAACACTAGGCCACCTGGAGACACAGGGAGAGCAAAACAAAAGTCATTATTGAGCATAGGTTCAGGGAGGGAAGAAAAGTTCGGGGGTGGGGTTGAGAGTTTCCCAAGAAGACCTAGCTTAGATTGAATTCTGGAAAAAGCCCTTTGAGGAAATGATACATCAAGAGTGAAGGACAGAGAGTATTGTTAGCAAGGGGAACAAAGTGTTCTAGGAAGGCTTGAGTGGAATGATCCAAGATTGAGCCGCCAAAAAAAAAAAATGAGGTCAGGTCTGCCTGGACCAAAGGCTCCATTAAGGATTTTCATTCTAAAGTCATACATGCCAAAAGAAACTATCGATGGAGTTAGAGGGAGGGGCAGGTTTTAAACAGTAAAACTGGAAATACTGGATCTTCAGATAGCCTTGTAATGATGACTCCCTGGGAGGTAGTATTTATACCTTACTTGAAATTTCTGGCTTAAGTATCAGATAAACCGAGGTTCCGACCCTGGTTCATTGGTAGCTGTGTGGCCTGGAACAAAAGGATCATTCCAGTGAGCCTCAGCTTTGTCATTTGGGAAATGGGCACGATAGTATTGCACATCATAGTGCAGACTGGAGGAGCTATGAGACAATCACGTATCTTCTGGCAGGTAGTGAGCTCAACATACAGTGCTGGTAGAGTGACAGAGTAGCCATCATCAATCGCAGCATTATTGTCAGGAGGATGATAATGGTGATGTGTTTCAGGACTTCAAACAAATGGAAGTGGACAGAGAAGAAGCATAATAGGTAGAACATGTGGCCATTACATACGAAAGAGGTGAATTAGAAAATCTGCTGAAGAATCAGAGAGAAGAGCTCCCAAATGGCAATTCTTTCATGTCCTTTGTTAGAGGAGACCAAAAAAATACCCAACCATAATTTTACGCCTCTTGCTAGCCGTAGACACTTTTATCTTGTTGAATCACACAGCATTTTAATAAGAAGGGAATTATGGGCGATTAGTGTAAGTGAATGGTCAACATGAAAAATCCTTATATATAATTATCTGTGTATGTTGAATTGCTCATTTTCTGAAGAAAATGTTGAGGCTTTTTTCTTTTTTAAAAAAATCATAACTTTCTGAAATAGGAAAAATTTGCTAATGTGACCTGTTCGGTCACGATTCGTTTTCCCACTTTGATCCTTAAAACAAACCAAGAAGTCAGATCTTTTTTTGCTTAAGATGAAAGCCATTTCCTTCAAAATTATGAATGAAAGACAAAGTAAAGTGCTTCCCTAAAATGGCCAGGTCTGTTTGGAAGGTACTGTAATCATGACCTGATTCAAGGAAGAGAATGTGGTTGTAAGACGGTTGCTCACAGCAACAAAGGGCACTTGTAGATACATTCATTTTCTAAAATAAGCCTTCCCTACTAATAGGTTTTATGGAATTTTCCTGCTCACTGTACTGAGTGTTCTTTTTGCCAATGACTGTGATGACCTAAATAATACTCAATTTAGTGGGTTTGTAACTTTTGGCTTGCTTCTGTTTGCTTATAAAATATCATTTATGGGCACGATTTGACCTCTCGGTGTGTTATACTTCGTGGAAAACATCCTTACTGCACACTTCTGACTAGCAAGATAAAATCCTTTTTATTTTGTGATGTGAAAGGCTAGACATGCAATCGATGTCAGTAAAGAGGACGGCCCTCCGTATTGAGGAGGGTGCAGGACCCAGGCCATGTTTCCTTCTGTTGTGTTGAGGGTCACCACGAGCTGGAACCCGCTTGATCCCCCTAAGAATAGCAGTAATGCTGTCGTTGTTGCTGAAATTCTTTTTCCGCTTAAACTGTTGTATCGTGAATGAGACGAGAGGCTATGGAGCAGGTCCTCCCTTTTGTACTCATTATCCATCCCTATTTTGTTTCCTGGGTCGCAATCCCTTCAAAATCCCGTCACTGATCTCACTTCCTCCCCGTGCTTTCTGTTTTCCTGCCTGCTCCTTTGCTAACTCCTTGAACTGTGTCTGTGGCTAAGTATGACCATTTTGATCTCCAGTGGTTGATGATCCGAAGGTGTGCGGACCTCACCTGTTTTGACAGTTCTCCTTAAAGACCTGCTGGTTGTTTGGCTGAAAATTTAGCCAACGGGTGAATTCAGCTCTGACTTGAAGGGTGACGACGAGCCGCGTGCTCCTGGATCTTACCTCTCTCTGTGACCTGGAAACTTAGTCTTCTTTCTGATTTTGAGCTTTCTTCCACTGTTGTCTCCATATTTCTCCTGCACCTGTAGTTGAATCCCTTGAACCAACTGTTGTTTTAATAGAAACATGAGTATAAAACTAGTATTTTAATCACTTTCCTCTCTACTTTTGATTTGTTTGCAGAAAATTGATAGTTATAGTAAGTAGGAATCCAGATAAAGTAGTCATGTAAAAATTTTGAGCAGTTCCAAAGATAACAAGACCTTATCACAAAGGGGAGATTTTAACAATTTTTTCCAAAGATACCCTAGTAGCATTGTCCAATTCTTCATCACAGACATATTTTAAAATACAATATTTTGCTTTGTTTTCGGTAGAAGTTTGCACAGCAAATTTGGTTCCCACTTGACTCTTTCTCTACAGATTGTTAAGTGACTTTATTTTTCCCAGTGTGTCAATGTTTTCTTTAATTGCATTCTGGTTACTTCATCTCTTGGATTGTTGTCGCATTGCTCCCTGTCTTTTCTCTTTTACATTAGAATAATAGTTGACATTTTGGTCTCACAGATTTTTTTAAATGAGGGCACCAAACTAGAGAGTAATAACTTATCTTTTATGTGCTGATCTATTATTTCATGAAAAGGTGATCCTGGGATCGTTCCCATTCAAGTTGTAGAGATTATCTCTGGCAAGTAGTGTAAGTCAGCCCTCTGGCCTCCACTGGCCCAGGAAGTCTGGACCTTTAAGGATTTTCACTTTTGTTCTGTGACTTTCTTCCCATTTTGTTAGGGTCTCACTCTTGTGACCATGATTAGAATCATTGGTAGTGGTTGCTGAGCTCCATCTAGTTCTTCTGTCTCAGATGAACTGAGACTGCAGCTCATGTAACTTTAGCTCTGTAGACTGACTTCTCAGAGATTTCATATTCATTTCATACTTGCTTCTTTTCTCTTCTATGTCTGATGAATAGACACCAAGAATTGTATCTTAAATGGCTGCTAAAAAACTCTTAAGACCTTAAGTGATCCTTACTGCACTAGGATACTGAAATTTGAACTATCATTCCAAATGATGATTGAACGTAAAATCCTAAGTTTTCAACCACAGAAAACTAATCTTGCAATGGTTTTGGTTATGGCTGAGAAGCATCTGTAGCTGTATCCTCTATGAATATAAATGTCTGCACACGCATATTTGTATATACAAGTGCATATACATTTTTCAATCTGAGCATGCACATATTTCCCTTATAGATGTACATGATCTATCTTATGTCAATAGACTTTAAAATATACAGTGTGTGTTTTACATAGGTGCAGATGTCTATATAATTGCACATAACTACTATGCTGTTTGGCAGCAGGGGTGCACATAGAACTCCAAATCAGACTTGAACATTTTAGCTATTTAACATTAATAATAGTATTAAGACAAAGAAGAAGAAGACAATTTTATCTCAAAGTATCCCACATCTCCTCCTCTCAGTTCTGATTCAGTTAGTGACCTATAAAGACAATTTTGTACGTGGAATTTTCAGGAACAGTCTATTGACCTACATTCTCTGTAGTCAATTTATCAAGTAAGTCTTGGAACTACTTCTGCCAATTTCTTTTATCTTGCAATTGCTGATTTCTCACAGAACATCCACTTAAGCAGCTAGTTAAATGCGAAATATTGGGGGAAGAACAAAAGAAGATTAAAATTCTCACTGCTGGTCTGCTATATGATCTCGAACAATTCATTTGACCTCCCTGGACCAAGTTTAATCAGTGAGTGAATTGGACTCTTCATTTCTGTAGTATCCTCTATCTATCCTAGGATGATCAGAATGCCAGTCCAGCTTTTGTAGGAATCGTGTAGGGAGAATTTGTAGATTACTTCTATGAGCTACAGTGTGCTACTAAAACTTTTTTTTTAATTATTTTTTTTAAGGCATCACTGCCCTCAGGTGGTGGGAGTAGGAGGCCCAGCCTTTGCTCCTGGGAGCCGGAATTGAACCTCCATCCCAGTGGGCCGCAGTCCCACGCACAACCACTACGCCACCGGGGCTCAGCCCGCTACTAAAACTTTTAGTTTGCATTGCAGATAGGAAAGAAACAGTTTCTGTATAGAGGTAGTGCTGACGTCCCTTTGAAGTAATACTGGACTCTTCCAGATGAAACCTGCTATTTTTCTAGCCAGAGCTATACCTCTTTTGTTTTTAACATTTACTCGATCGTGTAACAAAGATTTACTGTGTGAAGTCCCAGACATTCTCCTCTCACTGCCATCGAGGGAATTCCAACACATAGTGACGCTCTGGTCTCCCAAGACTGCAACTCTCTATAGTAGTAGACCGCCTCACCTTTGTCTCCTGGAGTGGTTGGTGGTTTCCAACTCCTGACTTCACAGTTGGCAGCCCAATGTCCACTGTGTCACCAGGGCTCACGAGGCAGTATGTTTAAAAGTACCCATGAAGTCTATGAACTATTTCTGTTGTTTTGCTTTCTTCATATTGTTCAGTATTTGAATTGGCCTTCAATTTTGACTGTCATCTTGTAATGCTAACGGACTTGTCGATTTAGAAGATCAGATGAGTTCCATCTCGTGTGTGTTGTCAGTGGCTCCGCTGGTGTCCCTCCTTATCCATTGCCATCAAGTCAGTGTCAAGTCACAGCAAGCCTGTAGTACAACTTTGGACTAAAACTGTGACGTTTACCAAAGCAGACTGCCGCTTCTTTTTTTCTAGAGAGGAGCTGCTGGATTTATACCATTGATGTTTGGCCTAACAGGTAACCCTGAACCACAATGACAACCAGGATCTTTTTGGCTTCATTAATATTCACAAATTAATTTCTTAATGTAGACCAATATAGAATAGCCTTTACCTGTAGTCCCTCATTTTTATCAGTTGACTTATTCAGAAAAGAATTTTATAATCTCTGAAACCCTCACGGTGCAGTGGGCTAAGCATTGTGCTGCTCACATTGTCAGCAGGTCAAGGCCCCCAGCTCCTCGGCAGAAACATCAGACTGTCTGCTCTAGAAACAATTTGTAGTCTTGGCACTCCCAAGGAGCAGTTCGGCTCTTTGGGATAAATACGAGTTGGAATTTGGTTCAGTAGCCAGGAATCGACAGTAAGACAAAATTGTTTGTTTTTTTTTTTTGATATTTTGAAAATTTTAGATCTTCCTTCCTTCTCTTCGCTCCCTCTCCTTTTTCCTTTTTGCACGTCTTCTTCAAAAAAAAGCGGAAAACAACAATTGCTGGAGAAGATGTAGAGAGAGTTGGGACTCTTAGGTACTGTTGGTGGGCTTATAAACATGTACAGCCATTATGGAAAAGGAAATGACGCCACATAAAATAACTGGGACTGCATCTCCCATAGAACGAGTAACACCTCTGCTGAGTACATATCCCCAGAGAAGTCAGAGAGAGGCAGCATGAACAGACATATGTTCCAGTGCTCATCACAGCACAACTCGCAATAGCACAAAGCTGGAAACAGCCCAAATGCCCTTCAGTAGAAGAATGAATAATGAAGTTATTCATTCCAAATCATTCACATAAGAGAATGTGCAATGTATTGCTTAAAAAAAATGATGAAGCCATGAAATACCTCATAGTATGGATAGACTTGGACACCATTTACGCTGAGCAAATTTAGCCAATCCAAAAAGAACAAATATTAGATGAGACAGTACTCGGGTAACCACCAAGACAAATGAAGGCATATGCCTCAGGTCTTGCAATCTTCTACTCTGGTCTCCCAAGCAATGAGGAGGTATGCTTGCCCAGTGCTCTTTATCTGTGTATCACCCCCCTTATTTGTACATCTTAAGGACACTTTGACAGTTGAAGCCTCCTTAGCTGGGAAACAGTTTCTTACGTTTCAGTCAAAGTGTGGAAACCCGTCAGTTCCTACCTTATAACATTGTTCTCCAGTCACCCCAAATCAATGGAAACTCCTACAAAGGTCTTTTAAGAATCCTAATGGAAGTTCAGGGCCAGAAGGGGGCATGTCTGCCTCAGAGAACGTGATTTCACTTCTGTTGGTGGGTAAACCAGAATGGGGCAACTTGCCATCTGAAAAAAAATTAACATTATAGGCCCACCATGAGAGACTATGCCTCGTATTGTGGACCTAACTGGGCACTTTTTGACCTATTTCCCGCTGAGCTCTTTGTTATTCAGGCTCCATGGTACAGGCAATAGATAACCAGGACTTTAGTTCTTTTGAGGTGCACAACATAGGCCACACCAGAAGGATCTGATTTGGAAGCCCCACTAAGCAAACTGGATGTTACTGTAAGCACACTTATAGCAGATTAAAAGCATTGAAGTATGACCTTCAAGTGAAGGCTGATTTTGGAAATCATTGGACTTTAGTTCAGATCTCTTGCATTAAGGGTGCTCAGTAAATGACAACATAATACCATATGTTTTCTATTTTTAAACTCTCATTACTATTTGATGACATGTCTTAGTCTTGCAGGCATAGTTCTGTCTATATGACTAGGGGGTTTTTTGCAAGGTTTTGCCTACTTCCAACTCTCATCGTTTGTGTATATAGTGTCTAAGTTTTAATCTGTACAAGCCAAAAATCCATGTATGTTAGTCCTTACTCTCATTTTCTCAACAGCACTTTAAATTCCCTACAATTGCCTAAATTAATGATACTATCAGTAAAATTATCACATGCTCCATGAGGATGATTTCAAAAGCTCCCCAATAATGATGTCTCTAAAGTAGATCAGGAAAATATATAAACTATAGATACATAAAGGGATTTTGGTCTTACACTTAATCATAAACCTAAACAAAAAATAATTTGCTTTTACTGGTCCTGCCCAGTATTAGCTCTCATGAAGAAATCAGTTGATTCCCAGAAAGAATAGCGCCTGGATCTTAAAGAGTTGTCTTAAAACAAGCAGCTATCTAGGTGAGCTATCAGCCAAGGCCACCTGGAAGAAGCACACTAGCTTGTGTGATCCAAGATGTATAAGTAATACAAGCCAAGGCCAGAGGAGGAATGTATTAGCGCTGGAATTCTGAGTACCCAGTTTGCAGAAGACTGTGAATGACAGGGAAAGTCCAAAATACATTAGCTACACGGATTAAGTCTCCAAAGAATCACCCATGATCATTGATCAGGTATGAGAGTAACCTTGCCAATAAAATTCACTGGAAATTGGATTAACGCTGATGTGTATCAAGGGCTTAAGTAAGAGGAGGATGTTCGAGAACGGTGATGGCAACAAATGTACAAACGTGGTTTGCATACAATAGATGTATGTATGGATCGTGATAAGAGTTGTATGGACTCTGATAAAATGATATTTAAAAAAAAAAAAAGAATACATTGGTAATATAGGTGTGGCATAAGACCAGACCCATACTTCCAGTCTGAGGTCTTTTGAGCTCCTGGCTGCATCTTCCCTGAGAATTGATTGTGCATCCAAATAAAATGAAATCCCTGATTTTAAAAAAAAATAGCTCCTTATCATTTGTTTTCATTTTTACACATTTCAATGGTTTCTTAGGTTTATATCAGGAAAAAAGTGAGGCTTTCCACTCCCATAAAAAGTTAAAGTCTTGGAACCCGACAGGGTCAGTGCTATACTGCCCTAGGGTCACTATGAGTTGAAATTGACTAGATAGCAGCGAGTGTAGGTTTCCTGTTTTGTTTCCAGGGTTATGGTATGGGATACTGGGGCTAAATGGGGAGTGAACAAGAATGGAAAACATATCCTAAAATTGATTGTGTACTCACCCAGTTCAGTAAACTTAACACAAGTAGCATTTATTATACATTTTTGCAAACAGTGTAACCCCTGCTTGAATAAGTTGTCTATGTATATTATGTGTGTGTTATTTATGTTATATGCAAACAGAAAGTAAATCTCCAATAGTAGAATTTTTTTTTCCATGGGGAAAAGAAGACTTAATAAATGAACTTCTACAATCATGCAACCATGCATCTGTAAATTGATGACTGCTGGCCTTCTTATAAGGCTGTGCCCTGCAACTGTTCATAAGATGATTTGGGGGAGGGATTGGAGAGTGATGGGTTGTTGATTGTTTTATCATTTAGACTGTTGTGCTCATAAGTCACTTTTTAACCATTTAAATTTTTATTTATAATACTCTTCCGTGTAAGTCGGAGCATTGTAGACATAATTCATAAAGTCATGATTTTTAAGTGCCTATAATCCCATAAATCAACAGCTGTGTACCTTTGCTGAAGAAAAAAAATTTTCTTTTACAGACATTACTTTAGGACCTGAAAACTTATATTTTAATCCATCTTTTCAAAGTCCACACTGAGAATTTTCCTCTAGGGTAACTGGTCAGACTTAACCTATGGTAAATTGAGTCATGTTAAGCAAACTTTATTGTTAGTTCTGGTTTCTCTTCAACTAATGGGCCTGAAAGAAATTGGTTACTTTAGAAAATTGTTTTTTCATATTTTAATATACAACCCAGAATACTTATTAATCATAAGGGCATTAAATCTTTAAGATCATCCTTGAACTGATTATCCGTATGTTTCCATTTTATGAAACTTGACTAAATGGTGTATGTATATGAAACCTATATTGTATAAGCATTTTAATTTACAGCTCTTATTTTTCTTGGGAAATGTCTGAACCATTATTAACACATGGAGTATTGTATCTCATTGACATTTGCTGGACCTTTGTTGTTCTCCTGCTTGCATCAATAGTTTTATATAATCATTCTTCACTGATAAATCTGAGTCAGGTTAATGAGTAATAAATCTAGAGATAGCCTTATAAAAACAGTTGGGGGATCAAGAGTAAATATAAAATTACAACTAAGTAGGATATGTGACTAAGAAGACACTCATGTGTTTTACATGGTGAGCAGTACACCTTTCCAATTTAATACAATTGAGTAAAAATGATTTCCTAGGTCCAGCAAAATAGCTCTATCAAACAAATGTGTTTTCCATCAACCAAGAGCTTCAACAATTCCCCATAAAATTAAAAGTACAGAAGCTGAAAGGACAAAAAGTTCAAAAAAATTCAGAAACTAATTTAAGATCATAAATGTGTTTGGGGATCAATGTTCTCACAAGCGCTTGCTGATGATTTTTGCCTAATTCCTAGGTCTAACTATGTGCACCCCTCGTGTCGACTAGAGAAACAAATTCATTGACATGCATATGGATATAAGGGAAAGGTTTATATATAAGAGGAATGGAACATTGAGAAAGCATTCCAACTCAGTCGAGTCAAAAGTCAAAAGTACCATATTAGCCCATATGTTCGATGCCAATCTATAGAGTCTCCTTCCAACTCACGAAGCACGTGCAGTAGAGACGTCCCAGCGCTGGCAGGGGTGTACCCATGGCTCCTCATTTCCAGGGTTCAGGATCCATCAGCAGTATCTATTGGCGGTGGGAGCATCTCAGCACTGGCAGAGGTCTCTATGTGGCTTCTCCAGCTTCAGAGGTCTGGTTCCATCAGGGTCAGGCTGTGTGGCTTCTCCTCCAGCTCCTCCAGTTCCTCAGACGTTGCCATCTTGTCACTCGAGCGACTCCCCACAACTGGGGAAATGTTCTCTCATCTCCATAAGGGAAATACAGTGAGACTTCCCAGAAATCTTAGGAAAAAGCCATGCCCACACAGAGGTCTCATTGGCTACTCAATAGCTATCTCCAGATTGACAGGCCAGAGACTCCACCCCTACATCCCAATCATGAAATTGACATCACAACTACATGACCGCCACACCTCGGAAGCACAGTTTTGTTGTCCAAAAGGAACAAACAGCTTCCTGTAGGACATTGAAGCTTTAGTAGAACACCATGTTTTACATTCTCGGTGTGCTTTACAGCTGAATGGGAAAGAGAAACATCAAACCTGGGCCAGATGGGTTTGGTGTGTATTTTAAAACCAGAAGTCTGTCCTTGAGTGTGTTTCTCTAGTGTGAACTTTGTTGGTTTAAAGCTCATGTTATCTTTTTATTGCATCATGGAGAAGTGAACACTCTTCTTAAGAGTTTGCAAAAGAATGAGGGACACACTGCTAAGTTAAAACTTTAAAGTGCTACCTGGCATAGAGAGTTGCTGTGTTGGTCTGGGTAAACTAGGGAAACAAAATCCACAGAAACTTATAAGAGAGAGTTTTATATAAAGAGTAAGTGTACATTAAGAAAGCCTCCCAACCTTGTGCTGTCCAAGTCAGTAAGTCCAACATTAGCCCATATGCCCCACAACAATCTACAAAGTCCTCCTCAATCTCACGAAGCACACGCAATGACACCGACTGCAGAGAGCATGGATGTAAGCATCTCAGAGCTGGGAGGGGTCTTCACGCAGCTTCTCTAATACCCAGAGCTGTTGCGGGGTAGGTCCATGTGGCTTCTCTACAAGGATGTCTTGCAGGAATTGAGCCTTGCCATCTGAAGAAGGGGACGAGCTAAGGCGGCTGCACCCTGGTCTGACCATCAGAAAGCAAGAGACCCGAGAACTAGAAAGGTGAAGCTTGACGAGTCTTTTATCTCGCTGCCCTTCAATTAATTCCACATGTGTTTCTTGGCCAGGATGGCACAATAAACCTTAGCTATCTCGGTTGGCTTGCTATAAAAAGCTCTTTTTAAAACTGAATTTGAAGGAAGATTATTTTTACGGTCCTAGAGAGAACTCTTGTCTTTAATTTGAGGCACTATCTTATGTATCATGTTTTGTAGTTTGAAACCTTAACGGCATCCACAAGTTTTAGTAGAAATATGTACCCTTCCTTATACCTAATATAAATGTTACTAGATACATATTTACTGTCTAAAAGACACTGACTTTATTTTTCAAAGAGTATGCTGCTAATCTTAGCCCTAAACCCTATATAAGTGAACTATTTTATTTATTTGATTTTCTAAGCTGTAAAGTGGCTATATTGGTTTCATAAATAGACTTTTTTTTTCATATGTCACTGTGTATATATATTTAGCTAAGAGAGAGCCTCTGAGTGACTCATTCTAATAAGAGAATGGGGGGGAGAAGAGGAGGGTGGAGGGACAGTTTTAAACTTTTCAAATAGCTTTGTATTCTCTTCCTATTTCTTCACGGAAATTTCCCATTTAGTACACATAAAAGCACTCTCTTTCTTCAAACTAGCTGCTGGTTGCCAAGGTGTAAATCAGAAAGTCCAAGTGTCCCTCTCCCACTTCATAAACAAGACTGGCTTCTGCCTCAGACGCTTGGAATGCTGCCAGCCCCGTCCTGATGATGTCAGTTTACCAAGAATGTTCACATTTCTCATGCTGTGTTCCACATTCCCTGGGCTCCGAGCAAATGTCCTTTTAGAGAGCTCATTGAAGTTTTAGGGTTGGATTAAATCAGCATGCCTTGTTTTCAATACTTGCCCTTTGGGTTTCACCTTTTAAAACCAAGGGCACATTTCTTACAGCACCAAGTCCATGGGCCCATAGAATACGTTTTGTGTCTGCTGAGAAAGAAAGTAAAATGTCCCAAAGCTTATCTGTCAGGGGGTGAAACCAGTCAGATTTGCTAGCCTAATAAATTGAAATGTTACTCTGTATTCTCCCATTTGCCAAATACTTCTATTTTGGCAAATACTTAGGTACATCTGTTCTCTTATGAATAAAAGGTTTATTTACCCATATGGTCTATTCTGTTAAGCAGTAATGGCATGTAGGTATCTTTGAGAAGATAATCCTCACCTTCTCTGCCGGGGACGCTTGTGTGCCTCCTGATGGGCGCCCCTCACCTGCAGCCAGCCATTCCATCTGGCAGTGGAGACGTAAGTGTTCTTGCCATTTGGCTGAATAGGTCTCAGTGAAGCTTCCCATTACAACCGACTTGGAAGAAAAGTCTGGCAATTTACTGGAGAAAAACAGCCATCTTTTTCCTTCAGAGCATGAGGTTGCCAGGAGTCGGGGACCAACTTGATGGTAGTTGGCAAAACAACACAAAGATTCCTTTATGTAGGAAATATTAGTGTACAGGAGTCTCAGATACCTTGTAATATTTGTCAGTTATTGGAAGCTAGGTTGCTACAAATAATAATTTCTAATTATTTCATCAAATGTTTTCAACAGCAAACTAGGAACCTTAGGCAAAACTGACTTTTTATGAAGATTGCTTAGAGAGATGGCTACAGGCAAGGAAGCCGTTTAACTTTGTATGGACCTGTCTTGGCGTTTCATTGGTGAAGAGGTACTAGAATGATAAAGAACCTTGTCTTACCCACATCTAAAATGCGTACGTGTAGAGCAAAAAGGACGTGTATATTTGATGTCAAGTCTGTTCATCTCATTATCCCACGGAATCGCAAGACGTGTGAGGCATCATCACTTCTGAAGTGATTCTTGAAGAGGCTCTGGATAAACTACAGTTTTACTTGGGAGACCTAGAAAGGCAAATGACTCTGCACACTTGAACTACTTGTCAGAAAATTCAACTCATTAGGATAAGCCCTGAGAAACAGATTTGTCCCAAACGGAATTATTTAAAAATACCAAAGAGATACAGATGGGTTTACTTATATTTGCTATGCTTAGTCTTCATTAATGATCCAACTAATGTAAGAAACAAAGTTCACCAAATAGTTATAGTGCACATACATGATTTTTTAAAAATCGTCTGTAGTTTGGGTTGGTAAATTGTATACATTATTCATAAGGGGGAAATGAAGAATTTTCAGAGGATTTAAAAATTAGACTTCAGTTGACTTTTTAGGCTGTAAATTGCCTCCTTTTCCTTTCTCTGAGGATAATGTTAGCTACAGTCTATTTGTTTGTTTCCCCCTCATCACCAAATTTCAATTCCTTCAAAGTAATGGAACTTGGAGAGACAAATAGTAGCCAAAACACTAGAAGTAGCATTGCTGAACATAAGCAAAGCCCTGGCCATTTACAATTTGTTCCACTCATTTACAATTTGAGTGGCATAATACCTTTGATGTGATTCCAATTCATAAAGTGTACATTGTGAATTTTATTTTTAATCCCACTCACAGCTCAATGGCACAAAGCCTTTCTGAGAATTTTAAAGCATTTTTCCTTGTGGCTTTTTATAAAAGTTCCATACCAAGTTTAAACTAAGGAAATTAAAATTTAGTTTGAATACAGAGATTTTTAAATTTCTATTTTAAGACATAATTGCAGATCCCCAAAGTGGTTCACAAATTAGCAAGGAGGCTTCAACCAGAGTTTCAGTCTCATCGTAGAACCCCTCATCACATTCTGTAGAATTTGAAGGGTGAGTTTACAGATCTGGAAAGAAACCTGAAATTCAATAGTGCCAGACATCCGGATCTCCCCTTCCCTAAAGTTTAATTCATAAGCATGAGCAGTCATTACCAAAAAATTGTTACGGTAGATTTCCACATAGTACAAGGATCTTCACACAAATGAGGGCGTTGGCAGGAGTTTCATTGCACAGTTATAGATGTTACATATTCCTATTGTCTCTTAAAAGGGGCCTTCATGGTTCCATCAGGTAAACAAACATTGGGCTGCCAACTCTAAAAGTAGCAGCCGTTCAAGCCCACCAGTCTTTCCAAGTGAGAAATATGAAGCCCTCTGTTTCCATCAGGATTTACAGTCTTGGAAACCCTCTTGAGTGTTGGAATCTGAATCAGAATCCACTCAATAGCAGTAGATTTATTATTTCTCCAGGGTCAGGACTCCTAAACCTCCTCTTATAATCTTTATTTTGCATTTTCTTGCACTGCATAAAATACAGGAGTACTTTATTCATTGATATTGGTTTGATCTCTGTAAATTTGCATGAAAGTTGTTGCTTGTTTATTTTGTGCACTCTGTAGCATTTCCTAAAGGAGAAAACTTTCTATATTTCCTTCAAGAAACCTTCCCTAAGTGACACAGATAGTTCTGTTGGCCCAATTCGTCCAGTTCCCTCAGTTAACTTTTGAAAAGAATGTTTCCAAATTTGGTTTTTGCTCTGTGTCCTTTTTATCACTGATTCCCAATGTAAGCTCCAGCGGGTTAGAGTCCCAGGATTCCTTTGGTCCACAAGCAGACTTCTAGAGAAGAGCAAGGGCCCTACCCCCAACAACGACATGCGGTAAATTCATTTACCGGGGAACATGCTTTCCCTGGGCTCGAATTGTACTATTCCATTCCGTGTTCTTGTTTCTAGGCCATTCATTGCTATTTCTCCCAATTATTTCTTTTTATCCTGAATTTTGCCCAAAGGTCCCTTCTTTATTATGGTTGCATGTGTGCAGTTGGCAGTAGAGGACACCCCCATGCACATTTCCATAAGGAAAAGGGCTGCAAGCCTAGCTCAGTTGGTGCAGGTTTATATTCAGACTTCTCTCCATCCTATTTCCAAACAGAAATGTGGGGAGAACAAAGAACAGACTGAAGATTGAACTGCACTGAGACGGTGCCAACACACTGTCTCTTCTCCTCTCTTTAGCCCTGGTGACCGACTGCCACCCCTTTTGTAAAACGTTCTTTTCAGATCTCCAGCCGTCTGCAAGGCTCTCTCCCTGCAATTCAACTCAGCTTAATAACCATTCTTCTAATGTGATTTATGTTTTAGAAACTTTCAAAAGGTTCTTCAGCCTGGTGCTATTACGTTCTCCCGAACCCAGTGATTAAGCCTCTGTTCCCTTCCCCATGTGTGAGGTTCAACTGGGAGTCTTAGGTCAATGATTTTTCTGTTTCCCATAATTTTAAATACACTGAAAATGGAATCAGAACAATAAAATATTTTCAAGCCACTATGAAATGAAAGCTCCAAATCCTTGGCTGTATCAGAACATTTGGTGTGGGGGCATCACTGCCCTCTGGTGGTCGTGGGAGCTACCCAGTGCTGCTCCTGAGAGTCGCCGCTAGATTTGAACCGCCAAACCCGCGGGCTGCAGTCCCGCACTCAGCCACTTACGCCACCAGGGCTCAGCCCGGAACATTATTTTTATTTATGGTCTGAGAGAAAAAAACACCATCAACTAAAGCTTGAACCCTGCCATGCATATAGCAATTGAACTCCAATAATACTTACCATGGGATGATTCTCTTTATAAAGATAAAATATTTGAAACTGTTTTAAAATGTTCTTGTACAAGTATGGGTCAATTTGTATTGTTAGATATAAATCAGTAGAGTTGAATATTTTATTTAATGTAAGTATATCCTTAGATGTATATATAGACCTACCTTAAAGATGGTGTGAGTTTAATGTCGTACAAGCACAATGAAACAAGTTATCACAATAAAGTGAATTGTGTATTTTTTTATTGTTTGTTTCCCTGTTCCCATTTTAAAGGAAGTCAGAAAGTGGTACCACCAGGGTTCCAGTTCATGTGTGCATGGGTATATTCTAAAGAAGCAATCTCTATACTGCAATCAATGCATGGCTTCACCATTCCTTCAGGAGTGCACTTGCCTTGGTCTTATCAGGGTGTGTTCACAGAGAAGCACAAATGGTGTGGTGCTCTTGGCTGAGATCTGCATGGTAAATTGAACTCAATGTAGAATGGTCATTTCAGATGGGCATGCTTCCTGTTTTATTTAGGACCCCCGAAGGGTAATTTTGACAGATTTTCCTTAAGGGCACAGGACAATCATAGGAGCTTATTAGGATGGCGTTTAAAGAAAATTCTCTTGTTCAGAAGGCCAAGGAAGATGGATGTGAGGGCTATCATTGCTGATGTCAGAAGGATCTTAGCTTTCTGAAAAGATTTTTCTTGCGTTTTATTGACTACACAGAGACATTCAATATGTGAATTATAGCAAACTATAGATAACATTGAGAATGATGGAGATTCCAGAACCCTTCATTGTGCTTAGCTGAAACCTGTCCATAGATCAGGAAGGAGTCATGTGAACAGAACAGCAGAAGCTGTGCAGTCTAAATCAGGCAAGGCGTTTGTTGGAGATGTGTCATTCACTACATCTTTTCAATTTATATCATACTGCCAGTGAGTGAATTCTGGCTCAGAGAAACCCTATAGGACAGAGTAGAAATTCCCTTGTGGGTTTCCAAGACTGTTTATCTTTATAGGATTAGAAAGACTCATCGTTGTCTCACAGAGCAGCAGGTACTTTCAAACTGCTGACCTTTTAACAGCAGTCTAACTGTGCAGCCCCCGAGCACACCAGAAGCAGGACGGTATGACAAAGGCAGCCTCTTACAGAAGCCTCTTACACAGGGAGGAGACGAGCCAGTCAGGGTAAGGTGTAGCAATGATGAAACATACAACTTTCCTCTAGTTCTTTAATGCATCCTCTCTGCCCCCTCCCCACTGTCATGATCCCAAATCTACCTGAAAAATCTGGCTAGACTAGAGAATGTACACTGGTACAAGTAGGAAATGGAAATCTAGGGAATCTAGGACAGATGATCCCTCCAGGATGATCCATCCACTCCGGGATGGTGAAGGGAAGGTAGAGTAGAAGGGGGGAGCTGATCATAATGATGTACATATAACCTCCTCCCTGGGGGGTGGACACTAGGAAAGTGGGTGAAGGGAGATGTCAGACAATGTAAAAATGACAAAATAATAATTTATAAATTATCAAGGGTTCATGGGGCGGGGAGGCAGAGCGAGAAAAATAAGCTGATACCAAGGGCTCAAGTAGAAAGAAATTGTTTTCAGAATGATGATGGCAACAAATGTACAAATGTGCTTGACACAATGGATGGATATGTGGATTATGCTAAGAGTTGTACGAGACCCCAGTAAAATGATTTAGAAAGAAGAAAAAAAAATACAGCCACAGTGGTGAAGGTTCATTAAGAATCTTTAACATGAAGTGACATGATTTTACTTGTTTTGAGCCCTTATTTGCATGCAATGCAATTTAGTATAGATCTCAAGAATGAACAAAACAAAAATGCTCACAATTGGACCAATAGACAACATCTTCATAAACATAGAAATGATTAAGCTTATCAAGGATTTCATTTTACTTGAGTTCATATTAAAGACTCTTGGAAGCAGCAGTTAAGTAACTCAGTGAGGGATTGCCTTGGGCAAATCTGCCTATTTAAAGTGTTGAAGAGCAAAGAGATTTTCAATCACCTTACATGCATGGGAAAGTTGGACAATTAATCAGGAAAACTGCAGAAAAACTGATGCGATTGAGTTAAGAGTTGGGGGAAAGTATTGCAAGCGCTAGGCACTATCTGAAGAACAACAGTTCTGTTTCAGAAGAAGTATAGCAAGAGGACTCCGTACAAAGAAGGCATGACCTCATCTTACAAATATTGGGCATAATCTCAGGAAAGAGCAGTTCCTAGAGAAGGGTGCCATGCTTGGGAGGATAGTGGGTCAGCAAAAAGAGGAAAATCAGCAGGGAGATGCACTGGCAGAGTGACTGCAATACTGGGCTTAAACAACACCTTGTGCGAAGGGCTTGGGATGGGGCCGTGCTTTGTTCTGTTGTGTGCAGGGCACCGCTCAGTGGCACCTAAAACAGCCACAATGGACAAAATGTTGCCCTGAGAGGAGGGAATCTGTTTGTGCCTATTCCAAGGAAAAGGGAACCAACTGACCATGTAAATTATGGAGCGATAGCATTAATATCACATGCAAGGAAAATTTTGCTGGAGATGATTCGAAAATTGTTGCAGGCGCTGTCAGAAATTTAAGCTGTTCTCAGAAGAGAATGTGGAACAAAAGATACTGTTCTTGGCTGAAAACAGAGATTACCAAAAAGAGGTTTATTTGTGTTTCCTTTTTTGACTATGCAGAGGCATTCAATTGCATGGATCATATATATATACATATAGATGTATATATAAAACATTGTAAAGAAGATGAGGAATTTCAGACACTGAATTGTGTTCACAAGACATCTGTACATAGACCAACAGGCAGTAGTAATTCAAACAGAACAGGGAGATTTCAAGAAAGGTGTGTAAGAGGGCTGGAACCTTTCACCATACTCTTACCTTCTAGTGAACAAATAACCTGAGGGATATAAGATAAGCTTGGTATGATCTTAGTGGAAAAATCCACTCTGTGTTTAGACCTTCGGGGGATTGAGCAATGACCCATGCATGGCTAATTTGCTTTGGGTTAGCTACATTCTCTCTGGCTTTCTATTTAAGTCTCAGTTCCACGTCATGTTGTTCTCTCATGTCACTTTCATCAACTTGGTGATATGAAACCCAGCCAGAAATTCATTGGTTGCTTTTCTTCATAAGATGCTCAAATAAGTATTTGCTTGATTGGACCAATTTAAGAAAAATTGGTTTTTCTTTTGTCCATTACCAGCTTAAGGAAATTGCCATTACTTTATCAAAGTTGTGAGAAGGTTTGCCCAAGGGTTATGATGTACTATAAGGTAGTCGAGAGGAATCATTGAAACCTCAATACAGGCGGAACATGATAGTGGGACAAGAGGAAATTAAAAGAAATTAGAGGAAATATAAAAGATATTTATAGAGGTCCCTACAAGCATGGACATGCATAAGTGTGTGTGTGTGTGTGTGTATATGGATAGGGAAATAGATCTATGTGCATATACTTACATGTTTAAGTATTACAGTAGCAGGTGGACATTGGTCTTCTACTCAAGTACTCCCTCAAGGCAAGAGGATTTTGTTCTAATAACCTGCCATTCTGGGATGCTCACCTTCACAACATGATTGCTTTAGATAAAAAGGGTGCATAAACAAATTAGGTGAAGAAAACTAATGGTGCCTGCTATCAAAGGATGTAGTGTATGGGTTCTTAAAGGCTTGAAGATAAACCAGCGACCATCTAGCTGAGAAGAAACTAAGCCCACATGGAAGAAGCACACCAGTCTATATGATCATGAGGTGTTATGGAATCAGGTATCAGGGGAAAAAAACACAATGAAAAATCTTATCAATGCAAACGAGGGGGGAGTGTAGAGACCCAAAGCACAGCTGTAGACAATTGGGCATTCCTTACGGAAGGGTCACAAGGAAGAGCTGAACCAGTCAGGGTGCAGTACAGCACTGGTGAAACATACATCTTTCTCTAGTTCTTTAATGCTCTATTCCCCCCACTGTCGTAAGCCCAATTCTACCTTACAAACCCAGCTAGACCAGAGCATGTACACTGGTACAAATAAGAGTTCACAACACAGATAAGCCCCTCAGAACCAGCAATGAGAATAGTAATGCCCGCGTGGTAGGGGGAATGTAGGGGGAGAAACGGCGAACTGTTCACAGTGATCAACATATAACACCTCCCAGGGGCAGGTGAACAATAGAAAATTGGGTGAAGGGAGATAGCAGATGATGTAAGATATGAAAATAATATCTTCAAGTAATTTATGAAGGGCTCATGAGGGAGAAAGGGAATAATGAGGAGCTGATACCATGTTCAAGTAGAAAGAAAATTTGTTTAAAAGATGATGGCAACATGTGGTACAAAAGTGTTGAACAATGAATGGGTGTATGAATTGTGATAAGAGCTGTATGAGCCCCCAATAAAATTATTTTTAAAAAAAAACTCAATGAAGGTTCAAGTGGAGTTCATTTGTTTATACTTCTTCATGTCATAATTTTTGGGGGTTATACAGATTTATCATTGAATGATATTTCCAGTCATTTCAAATAACTTGTTTTGCCAAGTTTTAGTTTTGGCTCCACTACCAACAATTTAGATGAAATACATTTTTTTAAAGAAGAGATTCGCTCATGCTCTGAAGACAACACTAGGTTCCCAGCAATGGTATTTGAGAACATAGGCATTATCTCTCTACCTTACAAATCTGGCTATCTTGGAGCTAATTTTCAACTAATTATTTTAGCCGGAAAAGTGGGCTGTTCAAAACCATGAGGAACCTGTGAGAGTAAGATGTGGCAGTCTGCTTCTGTAAACATTTACAGCTTTGGATATTGGGTGGGGCATTTTTGCTCTTTCCTCTAAAAGGTCACTATGCATCAGAATTGCCAGGAGTAAACGAGGGTGTTTATTGAATATCTCAGCTTTTTCACAAATGCTGTGACTTCTTCCTTACTCTGTTGCTTGGATAATTGAGAGTTATCTGGACTTTGTACATCTGTTTGATTTGCTGATATATTTTACTTGTCTGGATTGTTTTTAGACTCATCAGCATTTTTATGTTTAAATGTGTGCATATTTTACCTCTTACAGTGTTTTGCTTGAAAAGTGGCTAACATTTTTTGTATTAGAAATCTTTAAGCATAATTATACCCATATTCCATTCCCTCCGAAAATAATGTTCAGGTAATGAGGCACTTCCATAAAGAGTTAGTTGTTGTTTCCTCAACATAATAAGTACTTATTTTTCCTCCACTGAACATAATTAGACATAATTGTTGGTAATTTCTACTTAAGATCTGTTGTCTAAGAAGTGATTGCAAGAATTCATCGTAAGTACATTGGACATGTTATTAGGAAGGACCAGGACATCACACATGGTAAAGTAGATCCACAAAAAGAGGATGATTCAATGAAATGGACTGGCACCATGACTATAATAATGAACTCAAACATACAAATGTGAGCAGGGTGCAAGATCTCAGTCAGTGTTTCATTCTGTGCTTAAGAGTCAAAACTAACAACGTAGTTGACGACATCTAACAACAACAGTGTTTTATACCTTAAAAACGGCAACATCAGTATGTCATCTTGAGCTTTATTTTTTTAATCATTTAAAAATTGTTTTTTATTTGGGGGCTTATACAACTCTTATCACAATTCATACATATATCCATTGTGTCAAGCACGTTTGTACATGTATTTCCATCATCATTCTCAAAATATTTTCTTTCTACCTGAGCTCTTGGTGTCAGCTCTTCATTTTTCCCCTCCCTCCCGCCTCCCTCATGAACCCTTGATAATTATAAATTATTATTTTGTCATATCTTGCACTGTCCAATGTCTCCCTTTACCCACTTTTCTGTTTTTCCTGTTGTCCATCCCCCAGAGAGGAGGTTATATGTGGATTCTTGTAATCGGTTCTTCCTTTCTACCCCAGCCTCCATCCACCCTCCCGGTATAGCTACTCTAAGCTCTGGTCCTGAAGGGATCATGCGTCCTGGAATCCCAGTTCCTATCCATACCAGTGTGAATCCTCTGGATTTACATACCAGAGTAAATCCTCTAGCTGGATTTGTAAGGTAGAATTGGGATCATGATGGTGTGTGAGGGGTGGGGGGAGCTTTTAGGAACTAGAGGACATTTGTTTCATCATTGCTACACTGCACCCTGACTGGCTCATCTTCACCCCATGACCCTTTCTGTAGAGGAGTGACCGTTGCCTACAGATGGGCTTTGGATCTCCGCTCTACACTCTCCCTCATTCACAGTGATAGAATTTTTTATTCTGTGATGCCTGATACATGATCCTATCAACACTTGATGATCACACATGCTGGTGTGCTTCTTCCATGAGGGCTTTGTTGCTTCTGAGCTAGATGACCACTTATTTACCTTCAAGCCTTTAAGTCCTAGATGCAATATCCTTTTCATAGCCGAGCACCATCAGCTTTCTTCTCCACTTTTGCTTATGCACCAATTTGTCTTCAGTGATTGTATCAGGAAGGTAAATAAACAGTGATACGATTTTTTGTTCTTTGATGCCTGATACATGTGCATATATTTATAAGTTTAGTATTAAGGTTACAAATAAACATTAGGCCTCTACTCAAGTATCCCCTCAATACAAGAATACTTGGTTCTATTAATCTGGCTTTCCATGATGTTCCCCTTCCTGACACAGTTGCTGAAGACAAAGCGGGTGCATAAGCAAAGGTGGTGAAGAAAACTGATGGTGGCTGGCTGTAAAAACAACCCACTAGACCAGTGGTGTTCTCAACCTACATAATGCTGTGACCCTTTCATATAGTTCCTCATGATGTGGTGAACACCCCCCCCAACCATAAAATTATTCATAACTGTACTACTTCCTAACTGTAACTTTGCAACTCTTAAGAATTGGGCAACCCCAATGAAAGGGTTGTTCCACCCCAACAGTGTCGCAGTTTGATTTCTTTGGATTTCATCTGGTGAGTTTGTCTAGTTGTTGTTTATTTTGTTACTATTTACAATGAATAAACTATTAGTTAGTTATCAAATTTTTGTTCTGTGGTCAAGCTCCAGTCATTTCTACCTCAAGGACCATATTTTCCAACTACTAATCCATCTTTTTGTTAACAATTTTTTCATTTCAATTACCAGTAATTGTATGTATGATTAAATTCAAACTGCAGAACTTAGTGGAATTCTTCAGTTTCTACATCTTTGGCTTTAGGGGTTGTTGTGGAAAACTTGAACATTAATAATGTTAACTGGTCTACCTTATAAGCATATGAATATTGTCCTGTCACTGACAGCAACATCATATATCATTCTTAAATAGAAATGCATAATAATCTGAAACATATGGCATTGATTATGTGAAGTAGAGGTTGTGTTTTATTTTCTTTCTGCTAGTTTTATTTAAAAGTACTCTTTTTAAAAAATCATTTTATTGGGGGCTCTTGTAGCTCTTCTGACATTCCATACATCAGTTGTATCAAGCACATCTGTATATATGTTGCCATCATCATTTCCAAAACATTTTCTACTTGAGTGCTTGGTATAAGCTCCTCTTTATTTCCCCTCCATACCTCACTCTCACACCCTCGTGAATCCTTGATTAATTATATATTTTTTATTATTTTGTGTCTTACAGTGTCCATTGTCCCCCTTCACCCATAGTACTCTTATGACTTTTCAGATCAAAATCAACCATTTTTAAATACTCAGTTCCATGGCACTTAGTACTTCAGAATTTTGTGCAATCATCAGCTCTGTGTACTTCCATCAATATTTTCTTTACATCACCCAGAAAGGAGACAGACATTATTTATTTTGCCTTTCCCATCCCTGTCCCCACCCACAACCCTTGGCAATCACTGATGTGCTGTTGGTCTCTTAGGATTAAATAACCTGTCCCAGATGATTCATATACATTGAGTCATACAACATGTGATATTTTGTGTGTGACTTCTTTCAATACGATATTGTCAAGATCCATGCAAGTCGTAGCATGTAGCAGTACTTCATTTCTGTTTATGTCTAAATAATGCTCTTTTAGCCTGTATACCAAACTTTCTCACCCACTTATTAGTTGATGAACATTGAGGTTGTTTCCACCTTTCGGTTATCTCGGCAGTGGTTTGATCATTCGGGTACAAGTGTTTGTTTGAACACTCATCTTCAAAGAGAGCCAAATTGATCCACAGGTCTCTGATAGGAACATCTTTTTACTGCCTTCAGGTTCTACATGATAGGGTTCCTGCCTGCCTGACCATTTCATCCTTCTCCCTCTTGCACATGCTCGACATTCCATCCTTCTTTGAGTATCTAGCAATTTTGTTTAACCCATGGTCCTACTCATTGTTTTCTGGGAGCCCACAAGCTCAGATCTTCCTCCACAGAGCACTTTTTTTTTTCAGACATCACTGCCCTCTGGTAGGAGTGCGAGGCCCAGCCTTGCTGCTGGCTGGATTTGCACCGCCAAGCCAGTCGGCCGCAGTTCCGCACTCAACCACTACACTACTGGGGCTCAGCCCCACAGAGCACTTTTTAAAGAGCATTTTAACTGATTGGAGCTATATGTTTCTCTCTTCGGTGTTTTTTTTATTGTTGTTTGGGGGTTTTGTTTGTTTGTTTGTTTGTGTTTTAGTTGTTGGCACCCGCACCTCAATCACTTGGCTAGAGGTTGGCAACCCTTTGAAATAAAAAAAGCCATCCCTGACCCTTAGAACAATTTAAAAATCATGTGAGAGCCATAAAGATAATCTTACAAACAAATGAAATTACCGTGATCTGAATAATATCCTTTAAATGTTTTCAATTTTACTTCAGAGTCCCAGGTGGTTCAGGAATAGCAGCTTGCCAACCCCCTGGTCTAAGAAGCCAAGACTGCCTGTGTCACTCACCATTGCACCCATAGTGCCTAGCACAGCAGTTCACTCACTTGAGAAAGAGAATGTTCCTTGTGAAACGGAGCCCTCTACAAAGGCATGGGGGATAGAAAACAGGGCTAAGTAGACATGGTAGAGTGGTGGTAGGCAAGAGCATAGTGGCTACATTAAGAGGATACTGTAAAACTGCCAAGGATTTGAGTTATTTGAAGAACTGTTGATGGATCTTAACCAGGGGTATGATGCTATAAATAAGATGCGTTTTAGAATTTTCACTTAGCCATGGTATGGTGGGTGGCTGGAATACAGAATCAGGCTATGGTCTAATACAGAGATGAACATTGTTGATGGCCAGAAGTTAAACAATAGGACGGAGCAGCAGGGACTGATTTTTCAAAATACGCAGATGGAAGAACGCAGATGGAAGAGGGTCTCAGGGATAATAAAGTGTATATTACTCCAGTGATTACAGTTTCCTTTGGGAATTTAAAAGACCAGACAAGAGGTTAAGACCAATTTGGGGAGAAGTGATAGGAAATGATGAAAATTCCCGAGTAGCACCAACACAACAGTTAAATGACTGGAATGCCACCAAAGATGTTGATTGTCTGCATCCACCCAGAAGTAAGTCAGAAGAAAGGCCTGGTGACCTATTTCAGGGTGGGGTGGGGGAAGGAATCAGTCTGAAAACCCTATAAAGCACAGTTGGGCTCTGACACACAGGATCACCCGGTCAGAATCAGCTAGAGGACAACCAACTGGTTACTCACTTAATATGGACTTAGAAATCGTGATAATGTTTCTTTCTTTTTTAAATTTGAACATTTTTATCTCTCATGCCTAGTATTTGGATTCAACTAAACTATGTTATTTGCTTAGAAATTGAATCCAACAGTGTTTATAGTTCTGTCAAAATCAAGGCAATTGGCATCACATGCTAATGATATTTGAATAATTACAGCATTGGACTTTAAAAGCTGGGGGAAAACTAAAGTGATCTGTGACCTGTTCATCTGCCAGTTTTGATGTACATTGGCAACATGTATTCTGTGATTAAAATCTGAGACATTCCGTGCTCATCGTTAAGATAGTTGCTTATATTCTTTCATTTTGATTTTTACAGTACATTGAGATTTCAGTTCTTGATTCCTTTTTGTGTAGGAGAGGGGAAAAAGTTTTCAAAGGTATAACAAATATTGCATACTTCATAGTCTCAAAGAGTATTCAAGAAGTAAGAAAATGTGAGCAATTTGAAAAAAATTCTCCTGGCTCAAAAATGATATCTTTTTTTAAAAAATTCAATGTGACTTTATTGATTAGTATTACAGGGATAAGTATTTTTGTAGGGGGAATCATACATATTTCTTTAAACCATCAACAAAAACTCCCTCCAGATTCTTTATCCCTCAAACCTAAATGGTGATCCGATTGGCTTAAAAAAAGGAGAGGGAGGAAAAGTAAAATTGAAATGAACTTTGGAGTCTTTAGTGACAAACAAGTTCATGTCCAAAAAAAGAGAGAATGAAATGATATTTGAATATGTTAAATACCTAGAAGGCTTCCTTCTTTAACAAACAGAAATGTCATCTCTCCTAGTTGAGGAAGCTAAGTCTGAATTCAGGGCAGCCTCTCTAGAGGACTTTCTCTGCCTGTCACAAAGTTGCCCCTTGCTTCCTCTCAGCATTTGGGAGTCCCTGGGTCTCCCTTAGAGAGCTCCCTGTGTCACAGCACTGTTAACTCCTTCAGTCTAATGGGCTCTCCATAAAGGGACACACACACCCTGTCCCCCACCCATCCCCACCCCCCACGCCATCCAAAGGACGCCAGGCATGCCCACCTCATTTTTCTTAGTGGTTGGCAGGTCTGGCCTCTCATCTCTGAGCTCTTCCATCCTTTTTTATCTCTGGTAAGAAAGAGAGTGAAGCAGACCATACCCCAGAGAAACTCCCTTTCCATTGGTTCATGCTGAGTAAGGTTGCATTCTCTTCAAATCTTGCCTCCTTGCCCAAAGATTAGGACTTACAACCCACGGACAATTACATCAGATCACCACTACAACTGGAGGCCAATACAACTGGGGATCGTGGTCTAATCCAGAGGACACATTTGGGGGGTGGGAGAGTGAGGTGGATACAGTGCAATCTATGGCAACATCCAAGAGGAATGGCCTCATGGAGACAGAATAGTCTGGATTCCAAAAACAAAACCGAACTCCCTGCCAGTGAGTCGTGTGAGACTCAGTGTCCCTAAAGGATAGGGTAGAAGTGCCTGTGGGAATTTCTGAGACTTTCCCTCCTTACAGGAATAAAAAGCCAAATCTTTTCCAAGTGGGCCAGCTGGTGGGCTTGAATTGCTGACTTTGCAGTTAGCAGTCCACAGGGGTAACCACTGTGCCACCAGGACTCCAAGAGAGAGAGAGAGAGAGAGAGAGAGAGAGATTGGAAGTAGATGCTGTAGGGGCACGGGAGATTGTCCCAACAGAAATCCTTCCTGAAAGCCAATTTCAACCCAGAGTTATTCCAATTTTTCTGCCAGTTCCCCTAAGATAAGGAGCCCTGATAATGTAGTGAGTTAAGTATTGGCTGCCAACCAAAAAGTCTCTGGCTCAAACTCACTGGACACTCTTAAGAGAGTAGAGATAGACTGTATTTCTCTAAGCGATACAGCCTTGGAAATCCACTGGGTCCCTGTGAGTCAAATGGACCTGACCACAGTGGGTTTGGTTTTGACTGTTTTGTGTGGGTTGATTGGCTCTGCCTAAGCTACGTGGTTGTGTATCTCATACCATAGTACGCTGGGCTGTAGAAAACTTGACCTTTGTAAGTGTTCTTTGCCCCAAAAGACATCTCCTTGGGAACTGTTTCAAATTTCTTAAGTTTTCCTTGGAGGCCTCCTGGGAGGAATGTTAGGTACAGAAATGCCTTTTCTGCCCTTGGAGGACACCCCCCCCACCCCAAAGCCCTGGAACCCGGTTTTCCCAAAGTCTGTATGCAAGACATGCTTCTTCAGTGGACTGCAGGAGCAACATTCACATGAGGAGCTGGAGTGACTGCCAAGGTCAATGTGAAAGTCGTTTTCATGGCCGTTTTGTAGGTTTGTGTTTAAAGGAAAGAAGGGCACTACCCTGGAAGGTACCCTTGCTTATGGCCTTCCCCTGCTCTGTAACACATGGGAAATGCAGCCGGAGATGCTCTCTGAGCGAACTTCAGATTTTGGTCTGACCAGCTGATACTGCTTGTAAAATCCTTACATATACTCGTGAGGCCTGCCTTATGTTGACGAATTAAGGGTTTTTGCTGTTGCTTCAGAGATATTGAAGCAGCATGGTTTTTTAATTTTGTTTTCCATTTGTATCATGACTTAAAAGCAGCTCACAGGTCCTCGCACGCAGAAATCAGCAGCACTAGGTCTTTTCTGTGTCACAGAAGATTCATCTGAACTAAATGGGACAGCCAGGCAAATTGATATCCAGGGTCAAGTGAAGAGGAACCGAACTGTATCTTCCCACTTTCCGTTGAGTCCTTCTTCCCATCAAGAATCATGGCAGCAGATGGCTTGGTTTTGGCTTTCCACACCTTTTTTTACTAACAGAAGAGGGGAGGCCTCAACGAATGGATCAGTGAGTGGATGTAGCAACAGTAGAGTCAGTAGCACTCCTAACTGGTTCAAAATGAGAACAACATTGCCAGCTCTTATGTTTCTCCTGATTCCTTTGGGACTGTGAGGACTTTAAACGACTTGGAAGTTCAAGGAGTTGAGGTTTTGAGTCCCTTCCTTTCTAGACGTGCATTTTGGGCATCTGTCTTACGGGTGAATAAGTATTGACGCTTTAAAGAAACCACCTCCTTTGCTCTCTCTGGTTTGCCATCCCCACTGTCCCATGACATTTAAGAGAGTGTTTTCCCAGTCAGCCTGTCTGCCAGCACTAGGTCTTGTGGTAGGCCTCCTAACAGTGTGTTTGGTTAGTTAGCTAATGTGTTTTGCATTCATCCAAGAAGTTCAAAATACTGTCTCCGAGAGGGCCAGCTTGGATAGAAATGCTATCCAAGTCAGCGAGTGGAAGGCCAGCCAAGTTCTCTGAGTGGTGATGGAGCAAGCCACCCACTAATTTTAGGCTGAGAAAGCTTAGTGCACAAACTCAGTTCTAAGTAGAAGAAAACATTGTCCTTCCAAATGGTCCTGTAGTCACTGGAAATATCACCGTACTTTTTAAACTCTTGGCACTTTTGAAATTTTATTATCGTATTAAATATTGTGGAGATTTTCATTTGTTAAAAACAATACATATATAATAATCTAGCTCTTAAAGGTCATGGAAATTGAGCTTGTCTTTTTCCCTATGACTAATGCAGATGGAAGAGCCCCAGTGGGTCAGTGACTAAGCACTTGGCTGTCAACCAAAAGTTCAGTGGTTCTAACCCACCAGCCACTCTACCAGAGAGAACTGGGAGAGCCTGCATTCACAAACCTTACAGCCCTGAAAATGCTATGGGATGGTTCTTCTCTATCCACTGGGTTGCTGGCAGGGTGGATGGGATATGCAGTGGGGCCGGATGGCAAATAAGAGGGGGAATGTAGATGAGAAGCAATAAACCCAGGCGGTAATCTCACCCTTCAGTGGTCAAACGGAAGGATTCTGTGTGCTGCTTTTCTGTGTGATTGCAGTATTGGATTATAGTATTTCAAAAAGTGTATTCATTAACCATGCTTAAAGAAAGTAAGTCACAAAGTATTGCTGCATAATCCATCAAACTCACTGCCATTGATTCAATGCCTACCTACTCATTGCCACTCTGTAGGAGAGGGTAGAACTGCCCCTGTGGGTTTCCGAGATTGTAACTCTTTACTGGAGTAGGAAGCCGGATCTTTCTCCCTAGAGTGACTGGTGACTTAGAACTTAAGAACCTTGTGGTTAGCAGTCCAACTCCTACCCAAGACACCACCAGGTTTCCTTTGTGAAATCATACATACCTCTGTTAAGCAAGAGTATCAAAATGGGGAGCTATTGTTTCTCAAAAGATCTTCCATCTCTGTTAATACACTTCTACTCATTGTTTCCCTCTCTCTAACCTTTTCTCTAGAGAATTCTGAGTTCTTCGTCAAGACATCCTCAGGGGACTCAAAAGTCCTCTTTAAAAGTCATTTAAAAGTCCTCTTTCGGGCTGAGCCCTGGTGGCGTAGTGGTTGTGCGCAGGACTGCAGCCCACTGGGCCAGAGGTTCAATTCTAGCAGTGAGGCTGGGCCTCCTACTCCCACCACCGGAGAGCAGTGATGCCCCCCCCCCCAAAAAAAAAAAAGTCCTCTTCCTTTTAAATGTTCTTTGAGAATGGGCAGCAAAAAGAAGTACGAATGAGGCAAGATGAGGGCTGTAGGGTGGATGGAACCAGATGTCACAGTGACATTCTCAGAGGCAGCTCTTGGTACCCTAGTGAAGGGTGAGCATATATGTATTGTCGTGATGGGCACAAAAAGAGACTCTACTTCAAATCGATTCATGATAAGCCCCGGTGATCATCCTGTACTCTTCCAAGAAAATCCATTATCCTGCTGGCATCACGAACAATGTTGGCCATCACCTTTTGAACTGACCCCTCTGACTTGAACTTCATTGGTCCAGCAGATCCCCTCAGAAAGCACTCTCTTGGCTGGACCTGATTTGGGAAGGCCCCCTAATCAGAAAGATATATTAATAGAAGTTGTCAGTAGTCAGCCACTGATCACTACACATATTTAAAATGTTAATGTAGCTCGGGAAATGAAGGTTGCTTAGGGGAAATTGTTACTATATGAACTAGAACCCCAGCAGCAATATTTTTACTTACTCTTGTACATATTATGCTAACATTTTTCCTGTGTACATCATAGCACCTCATCTACCTCAGTATGCCTGGGTGAGGTTTAAATTAAGTTAATAAGCTCAGTGTGGTTTTTAGTAAGGGCATTTCTTTGTTAGTGCCCTTCTGGTCCTGTTAAAACTTGTACCATTGGAAATACAGCAAATTCAGTAGTTGAATGGATAAAGAAAAGGTGGTTTGTATGAGTGAAACAAAGGACAGCTAAACCAGCGGGAGAAATGAAGCCCGAATGCATTTTACAGGATGAGTAGAGCTTTAAGACATGATGTTGAGCAAAATAAGCCAATCATAATAGGACAAATATTTTGTAACAAGAAAAAGCAAATGTATCGAGACCAAAATGTATTAGTAAAGGCTTGATGGTATAGTGGTATGTTAGTCTGGGTAAACTAGAAAAACAAATCCATAGGAACTCATATACATAGAAGAGAGTTTTATATGGTAAGTGTACATTCAGAAAGCATCCCAACCCAGTTCAGTCCAAGCCCATAAGTCTGACTTAGCCCATATGTCCAACACCTACAAAGTAGTCCTCCTGAAACTAACAAAACACACACAATGACATCAAATGCAGGAGGATCAGAGGCTAGTGGGTAGAAAGTCTTTGAATGCAGTAAGCATTTCAGCTCTGGCAGGGGTCTCCATGCAGCTTCAACAGCACACAGAACTGCATCAAATTAGATCCATGTGGCTTCTCCTCAGGGATGTCTCGCATGAAGTGAGCCTTGCCAGCTGAGGCACGGGACTGGCTAAGGCAGCAGCACACTAGTCCAACCATCAGAGAGCTAGACACCCAAGTATCTGTCACCCTTCAATTACAAGTAATCCCACATGTGTTATCAGCCAGGCTGGCACAATAAACCTTAACTATCTCAAGTGATTACATGTTGGGCTGCGATCCACATGGTTGGCAGTTTGGAATCACTAGCAGTTCTACAGGAAAAAGACTGGGCTGTCTTTCCCATAAACAGTTGCAGTCTTGGGAGGCCAAAAGGGGTTACTAAGAGTCAACACTGACTCTATGGCAGTGAGTTTGGTTTTGAGAGGGACAAGAGCAAAGGAAAGTGGCAGGGTGGAGGAAATAAACTCCAGAACTTTAGCAGTAATAGGGAAAAGAAATCACATTAAGAGTAGGGTTGCCCAACTGATTTTTGTCATTTTGGTCTGCAAGTTGTATAGATATAAGCAGTTGAATTGGCAGAAGTTGTGTGGCAAATATATTTACAACAATGACACCACCACCACCCGCAAAAAAGAAGGACTTGCTAAGGCTGCTTCTGTTCAACCAAACATTTTCTGGGATTTGAGTCTTTGGTTTGATTTATTAGGATCATGCTTTCAGAGGACATCAAAATTAATTGGCCCTGTACAGATTGGTGACCATCAATAGGTGAAGCAGCATCCTTTTACAGAGGGGTTGCAGGGAGGAGATGAGCCAGGTAAGTTACAGTGTAGTAACAACGAAATATGCATCTTTCCTCTAGTCCTCAATGCTTGCTCCCACCCACTATCATATTCCCGGATCTACCAGATAAGTCCGGCTAGAACAGGCGATGTACACTGGAGTCAGAAACATGGGGAATTTAGGCTAGATGTTCCCTCAGGACTAGTGATGGGAGTGGTGATACTGGGAGGGTGGAGGGATGGTGGAGTAGAAAGGGGGAACCAATTTCAGGGATCTACATAAAACCTCCTCTCTGGGGCACGGACAACAGGAAAGTGAGTGAAGGGACACATTGGACAGTGTACAATATGAAAAAGCACTAACAATTTGTAAATATTAAAGGTTCATTGGGGGGGAGGAGGAAGGGAAATAATGCGGAGCTGAAACTGGGGGCCTAAGTGGAGGGAGTATGTTTTGAGAGTGATGATGGCCACAAGTGTGCAAATGAGACCTGCATACAATTGATGTGTGTATGGATCGTGAAGGGAGGTATATGAGTACCCAATAGAATGATTCATTTAAAAAGGGAGGAAGAGGAAAGAGGAGCTCATACCAAGGGCTCAAGTGGAAAGTGTTTGGAGATGAATGTGGCAACATGTGTGCAAATGTGCTTGATACAGATGATGTATTGAATGTTATAATAGCTGTAAGTGCCCCCAATTAAGTTATTTTTAAAAAATTAATTGGCCCAGTAACTTGTTTAGTGCTTCCATTGCATATACTAAGAATCCCTGCTAGCACTGTGGGTTACACAGCATTCTAACTGATAGGCCAGCAGTTTGAACACTCCAGTTTCCAAGTTAAGGCTTTCTGCTTCTGTAGATGTAGCTTTCTACTTGCATGAAGATTTACAGTCTCGAACACACCCCCACCCTCCCCCGGGGTAGGTTCACACTGAGTCAGAATGGACTGTGTTTCCTGGTTTGTTGGTAGGAGCTGAGATCTTACACAGTGGCACACAGCTGGCTCTCCCAGTGCCCAACAGTTGGTTGTTATTCACCTGGAGCAAGAGAAGGAGGAGAGACAGGAGTAAGTTGAGGGTATGGAATATATGGCTGATTGCCTTGATGAATGACTGCCTCCTTCAGAAGAAGTGAGTGGGGCTTGGCCCTGTACGTCAGGATTTTGACCCAAGATTGCATGGGAGAATCTTGATTGAAAGAGAAGGAAATGCAGCTCAAATTTCAGGTTCCCATCTTTGAATGTTCTGGAGCCATGAAGGGTTGGAGGAAACCCTGAAACTATTGCTTTGAGAAATAGAGCCTCTGGAGGCCACTTCGCTTAGCTTAACCAGTAGAAAAGGTCCGCCTTGGGCATTACGCTCCTTGAAGAACTATCTATAAAGGGAGCCTTGGTGGTGTAGGGATTATGGGTTGGGCTGTGATTCACACAGTTGGCAGTTTGAAACCACTGGCAACTCCATGGGAGAAAGACGGGCCTTTCTAATCCTCTCAACAGTTATATTCTCAGAAACCTACACGGGGTCTCTGAGTCCGCTTTGACTCAATGGCAGAGAGTTTGGTTTTGGATATAGGATAGAATTGACAACAACAATCGGGAAGTTTAGCTAGGAACCAAAGAAGGGTAGTGACTTTTATGATAATGAAGGAGGAATAATTCAGATAAGGAGGATCTGAATGTTTGCACAACTGGAAGAATGCAATTAATATCACTAATTCAACATCTAGAAACTGTTGCATTGTATTTTTTTATGTTCTCAACAGCGACAACATTTTAAAAATGAAACATAAACTTCCCAGAATTAACTTCTCGATTCTAAACTCCCTGCCATGGAGTCAGTGCTGCCACATACCAACTCTGTGGCCCTGAGGGGAATCGTCCCTGTTCCTTTCTGAGCCTGTAACTCTGGCAGGAGAGAGTCCCATCTTTCTCCCAGGAAGCAGGTTTGGAACTGCTGATCTTGCCCTTAACAGCCCGAGGCAGAACCACTAAGCCACCAGAACTCCTCTGACTTCCCAAATACAATACCAAAATATAGATATAGACATGTTGATGTATAATACGTTTAAATTGGAAAATGTTCTTCCCCTTAGATCAGGGGTTCCCCTTAGATCAACCTTCCTCATGCCATGACTCTTTTTATTACAGTTCCTCATGTTATGGTGACTCCCCCCAACCATAAAATTATTCTCATTGCTACTTAATCACTATAATTTTGCTGCTGTTATGAATTGGGTGACCCCTGCAAAAGGGTTATACGACCCCTAAAGGGGTTATGACCCCCAGGTTGAGAACCACTGCCCTAGATGATCTTGATGAATTTTCCCAGCAAATCTGTACAGTTAGTAAAGCAGCTCCTGACATTACTAGCATAAAATAAGTGAAAACAGGCATAGCGTTCAACTGAGAACCCCTGGACTGACTGTATTTTAAGCATTTACCATTGATCTACTTACCTCTTCTGTGTCGGGAATAATTGTGCTATGTGGTTTACACGCTTCTGTTCATATTATTTAATCTTCACACAGTCTCTGAAGGCACTGGCAGGACTTTCCCTTTATAGATGAGAAAGGCAGGTTCCAAGAAGTTATATCATCTATCCAGGTTCTTAATAGCTGGTCAGTGGAGCTCATCTCATCTGAAGCCTGTGTGTTTCTAGTCCCTAGGCTGTGTCCTCATTATAATGATCATATTGGTCTTGTGAAAGTGTGTACTCCTTTATGACCCATATTTGGCTTTGCCTTCATCAGAGCATTTTTGGGGGGGTGGGGGGAGAAACAGGTCAGAGTCTATGCCAATTTGACTTGTTGGTGATTTATTGAATATCAGCTGCAATGCATGAACAATTTGATACTGAAATGCTCTAAATCTGCATTTTTTTCATGGCTATTGAGATATTTCATCCAGGAAGAAAGTATAAAATGGGGAGATTAAGATATTTCATTTCAAAACATATGTGTAGAACTCCAGGACCTGCTAGGGGCTTTCATGCATCCAACTCAAAAAACAAACTCACTGCCATCAAGTCAACTCTGGTAGAAGGAGCTTTGATGGCACTGTGGGTTCCACGTTGGACGGCTAAGTATAATGCCAGCAATTCAAAACCTCCAGCCACTCTGTGGAAGAAAAAGGCTATGACTGTCATCCACTCTGGTGTCAATTTGTGGATTAAGAATGTAGGGGTGGAGATAGCCAATGAGACCTCTGTGTGGGCATGATTTTCTCCTGAGAAGGTGAGAGACTCACGACTCAGTCCCTTGGAGACATTCTACTGATAAGACACAAGGCCTGTGAGACATCCTGGAGGAGAAGCCACATGGACTTAACCTGATGTAACCGGATCTCAGAAGCCAGAAAAGCCATGTAGAGACTCCTGCCAGTGCTGAGATGCTTACAATGCCACCAGATACACAAGACTCTGCACCCATTGACCTATGAGTGTTCAGGTGTCATTGCATATTTTTGTTTGTTTGTTTGGGGGGGGGGGGCATCACTGCCCTCTGGTGGGAGTAGGAGGCCCAGCCTTGTTCCTGGAGAGCTGCTGCTGGATTTGAACTGCCAACCCAATAGGCCGCAGTCCCGCACACAACCACTGCGCCACTGGGGCTCAGCCCCATTGCATGTGTTTTGTGAGTCTCAAGAGAACTTATGGATTGGTATTGGACATATGGGCTAGTATCAGACTTATGCCCTCAGGCTGGGCTGGGCTGGGATGCTTTCTCAAGGTACAGTTGCTCTGTATATAAAACTCTTCCTTGTACACCTATGAGTGCTAATGAATTTGTTTCTCTAGTCTACTCGGACTAACACAGAGGCCTTCTACTCCCGTCAACAGTTACAGACTCAATTCCACAAGGGTGGTTTTTCTCTGTCCTGTAGGGTTTCTGTGAGTTTCATACCTAGTACTAATTTCTTCATATATAATATTAAATTTGATTTGTTCAGCATCTGTCAAGGTTGTAATTATCACCTATTTATAGATAAAGAAAGGAGAGCTCAGGAAGAATTAAATAACTTGGAGAAGGGCACACAGCTAAAAAATTTTTTAAAGCTGGATATGAATTGGGGTCTTCTAACTTCATGTCTCTGACTCTTTCTGCCCATGCTAATGAGCATCGGCTGGTGTGTTCACTGTAAGATTTCCTAACACCCACCCCAGTCCGCCCCGGGGCTTTCCTTGTCATTTGCATACCCTCACTAGTGAATTTCAGATAAGTTAGGCATCGGCCCAGCAAGCATTTCCTGAATTGCAACTGGAATTGTCTATGGGAAATCATGCATCTAAAGAAGGTATTATATTATGCAGTCATTAGCATCTGGTTCAGGAGCCTCTGCTTTTCAGAATTAATTTCACACATAGCAGTGGCGTTACCCATCAAGCACTTCCTGAGAAATAAACAACAAGAGATAGATACGTGTAGTTCAAATCAGGACAACTCATTACATCTGCAGTGGGGATTGAAGGCGTCCTGAGGTAATTGAACATGGTCATGGTGTTGGTGTTTCTCTGAGGGGGTCTCGCTGACACGGGTTTTGTGTGTTGCCGGAGCCCATAATTGCAGAATATTCTTCCATGGTGATC
>PVJH01009797.1:0-77054 GCA_004026705.1 Nesogale talazaci | reverse complement strand
CCAGAGGGCAGAACAGACAGAGTCTGGACTAGCCCTTCTGAGACAGGCCCTGCATCTTGTGCCAAGCCTACGGACAGGGGCTCAGTGGACAAGGGGCCCTGGCTTTTAGAGGCTGTGTCCAGCACAGTTGGGGGTAAAGCTCTAACCCTGGAGCTTCAAGGAGACTCAGAAGTCTGGGCCCGAGGAGGGGTGGTGATGGTGTGTGGACTCCCCACAGGATCCTCGTGTGGACGTCTGAGCTTTTCGATCTCGATAGCTCTTCCACGTTGGAAAGTTAACTGTTTGGCTACTGGGCCCCGGTAGACCTTGTGCCCCCAGACAGAAGATACCAAATGGCTTGTGATCTGAGCTGCCGGGTGGACGCGCGCCTGTGGCTCCCCCATCCATCACCTCCCTGCCCTGCTGGGGAGGCTCTTGCAGGCTGCATCCCCCAGGCTTCTTGTCCCACGCTGGCCGAGGTCCACTGAGCAGGCCCCGCAGGGGACTGGAGGGCAGCGGGGGAGAGGCAGGCGGCAGGCAGGGCAGCATCTACAAGCTTCCCTCTGGCAGGGTGGCTGCCGGTGGAAGGTCGCTGCTTATCTCAGAGACGACTTCAGCACCCGAGTCCGTGTTCTTGACCCTACTCCTTCCATCACTCTTCAGACCGAGGCATTGTTGGGGAGCCTCTCCAGGGCCGGCACCCCCGTCCCCACCCCACTGCCAGATCCTTTTCAGCATCTCCTTTAAGTGCCCTTCTGGAGTTACGGAGCTGCTCCTTGGGAGAAAGAGGAAGGTGCGTGCTCCCAGAGCGCTAACTCTTTATGGGGTCCCTGCGGGCTGGGGTGGCCTCCGTGGCAGTGGGGGTGTCGTCGTCGCTGCTGTCAAGCGCCATCGAATGGGTCCCGACCCTGGGACTTGATGGACAGCAGGACAAAGCCCCGCCTGGCTCTGGGCCATCTCACCACTGTCCCTGCGCCTGGGCCGTGGTGGCGGCCAGTGTCCGTCTATCTCGCCCAGGGTCTTCCTTTGTCACCGGCCCTCTACTTTAGCAGGCACGGTGTCCTTCTCCAGGGACTGGCCTCTCCCGTCCCGTCCCCACAAGACAGAGTCCCGCCGTCTGTGTCTTCAGGGAGCATCCGTGTCTCTGGGGAGCACATCTCTGTACTCAAAAATGCTGAGGCCTGCCGGCCCCTTGAGTGATAAGGCGACACACACCATGACCTGGTTGTGGTGGGCAGATGTCTCAGACGGTCCTGAGAGCCGCCCGCCCCTGTAAAGGCTCGGACTAACCCTCTGGAGTATGGACGTGGTGGGTGCGTCTTTCATGTCTGAGTCTCCAGCCTGGCGGACTAGAGGGTCTCTGCGGCTGGCACTGAAGCAGGAAGCCGCTGTGAGCAGACCATGGGGCGGGGGCCAAGCGTTTCCAGGAGCTGAAGGGACCCCCCCCCAAACCCTCAGCAAAAAAAGGGGGCCTTTGGTCCCTCTATGACAAGGAACCGAGTTCTGGTCAGAACCCGAGTGCTCTTGGAAGATGACCTTGAGCTTCAGGTGAAGTTGCCATCCACCCAGCCTCTGCGACTGCGCCAGCCCCATGCCATACCCTCCTACAAGACCCCAGCAGTGCCAAGCGCTGGGTGCTGCTCTGAGCTCACTGTCACCTGCTCTGGGACAACAGACTCACGGGCACTGGGCTTGTCTGTCGCTCCAGACTCCCGGCTGGGTCTGAGCAGCAGCCTCTACGTTCCATGCGTGTGTGCCCAAGTGGGGCTGGAGCAGGGTGGGGGCGTGAGCCACACACAGGAACAGGTGGCAGGCCGGTTCAGGGGCGGGCTCCCTCTCTTCTGTGTGCGGCCGTCTCTGGGGGCACTCCCTGAGGCAGGTTGGCAGGGAGAAGCCACTGGGGCTGGTTGGCCACAGTGTGTGCCAGCCCTAGCCCTGAGATGTGCTGCACACAGCCTCCCTTGGGAGACGGAGAGGGGAAAGGGCAGGCCCGAGGGGCAGACACGCCACTGGTCTCTCTGAGGGCCCGTGTCAGAGATAGGCGGAGAAGAGCAGCGAGGCCAGTGGTTCTCAACCTGTGGGTCGTGGCCCCGATTTCTAACAGGAGCCAAATGACAGTGATGAAGTAGCCGTGAAAATAATGCGACGGTTTGGGGGGGTGTCTCCCTGACGTGAGGCACTGTGAAAGGGTCGTGGCACGAGGAAGGTGGAGAAGCACGGCTCTAGGCTGATCTGTGTGCTCGGGGATTGAAGAGACTGGTGACAAGGAGGTGAGGGTGTTCTGTCACCCCACAGGCACGGACGGGGTGTGCAGGCATTCGGGTCCCACCAGAGGGTGGCCCTGCAAAAGAGAGATCAAACACACGTCTGTGGCACAGAGGCTACACGTTGGGCTGCCAACCACAAGATCGTCAGTTCAGAACCGCCAGCCACCCCACGTGGGACAGATGGGACTTCCTGCTGCTGTGCAGAACTAGTCCCCAGGGGCCAGTGAGGCTGAAGCGACTCGATAACGGGAGGTCAGAGATTTACCCTGGGACATCAGTCAACTCCCTCCCCCAGTCCGTCCTCTCCTTGCTCAGTGAGCTCATGGACCAGAGGGCCTCCCTCGTCCCCAGAGCAGCTTTTCATAAACACACCACCATGGACTTCCCACGGCTGCCGCTGTCGGGGTCTCAACCTGCCGACAATGGGGCTGGTGCCACCCTGAGTGCCCGGTGGCCCCATTCCCCAGAAAACCTACCAGGAGATGGCATTGGATGCCTTCCACCGCCAGTGGTGAACACGTCACCCCCACAGCAATGGCATTTTGGGTGCAGATCTGCCTTTCCCGATGGGTGCTTGGGCCCGTGTTTCCATCTGAGGCCACTGAGAATCCTTACCCAGCCCTGTGGCTGCCCTGCTGCCCCCCTTCCAACCAGCGCCCAGTGAAGAGCCAGGGGGCAAGGAGTGGCCTGTCCGCTCCCCTCCAGCCTCCCTTTGCCCTTCTCTGCCATTCTGCGCCTCTCGAGGCTGGGCCGGGACCCCAGCCGGAGCTGCTATGTCACCTGCTGGCTTCCGGCTGTGTCACCAGGGCTCACGGGCACCTTAGCGGCCTCCAATGTCTCCAGACTTGACGGGGAGGTCACTAGCGATGTTAACGTGTCAATGATAATGACCACAGTGGCCCTTCAAATTTAAAACACAGCCCAAAGCCAGAGCAGCACCGAAGCTGGATTCCTTAGAGGTCGACTCTTAGCATGGCCTGGTGTGTCCCACCTTCCCACGGAGGGGGTCTCCCCAGCCTTCTCGAGTGGGGCGGGAGGGAGGGAGGCTCTCAGCGGTGGGTGGCAGTGCAGTGTTTGCTGGGCGAGCAGGAAACTCATCACCCGCGAATATGGAAAGCCAGCCAGGCACACACAGAACATTTTCAAGGCTTCCACCGACTAAGCAAGAAGAAGAAAGAAAGAGAGAAAAAGAAAGGCTTTCTGATTCCAATTTTAAAAAGGCAAGAAAAAAGATGAAGAAAAGACGCCACCCAGCAGCTAATTGCTGGCAGGCCAGAGCCTGCGCTAGCTCAAATGCAAGAGCTGACATGATAAAATGTTCGCATCCTGCAGTCTGCTGTTAATAAAACGCAGCACAAAGGCACAGAGGAGTCTTGCATCTGCTCACAGGATGCCGTGCGGCTTGGAAAACCCTCCCCAGCCCACCCCCCTGCTCGCCGGCCAGGCCTGGAATCCCCATCCCGGGCTCTGGCGAGGGACAGAGGACGTCCCAGGGTAGCAGGTGGACAGCCCGGGAAGGGCAGAGGAGGGGCTGTCTGTGACGATTTGCCAAGAGACCGGCCCTCTGCAGATGGGCTCTGGCCAGGCACACACAGGCTCCGAGTGCAGGGCGCTCTGTGTGGTGGCCTTGCCTGGGCAGGAAACCGCAGCAGCAGCAGCGGTGGTTGTGGTTGTGTCGTCATGTGTGCCATTCAGTTAGCCCCGACCCCTGCGACCCTGTGCATAACAGGACAGACTGCCAGGCCTTACGCCATCTATCACATCAGGGGCCTCCCTCTTTCTCGCTGCCCCTCCATTTTACCAACCTGATGACCTTCCCCAGGGACGGACGGAGGTCAAGTCTTCTTCCAGTACAAACCCGTCTGCCCTTCCAGCGGTCAGTGGTACTCAATATTCTTCTCCAGCACAATTCAAATGCGTCGACTCTTGTACAGTCCTTGGCAAGAGGAATCTGAGATTCCATCTGTAGTAGCAGTCGTAGCAAAGGCCTGGGGGCGACCCGGGCACCTCGGATTCTCGAGCAGTGCGGAACACCCTGCTGGCGTCTCGGTTATGCCTGGAGCTGTACACCCCCGGGCCAGGTGATGCTTGGGGGGTGGGGGTGGGGGAGACAAGACTTTCTGCTCTGGTGAGGGATCAGTGTCCGAGGTTCCCAGGGCCGGTCCTCCTCGGCCCTACAGGGTCTCTGGGAGTCAGCATGACGCCGTGGCAGCCCCTTTGGCTTGGGGTTGTCGCAAAGTTGGCGGCGCCGCCCTCTGGGGAGCAGAGCCAAAGCAGACCCCTGCCCCACAACCTGGCTGGGCTCGCCCCAGTTCTCCATCGCCGGAGGGGTGCTGAGTGATTCTTTTCTCCCCCAACGTGGGCAGTGGGCCAAATGAGTTGAGGAACCTGTGGATTGGGGACTGAGCAAGTAAGCAGGGGCGCAGCATTTGATAAAATACTGCACAGCTGCTGTCCAGGAGGGCCTACAAGCTCTGCGTCCGCAGAGAAGCGGGTCTGTGGAGATGGGCGGGGCAACATCCCGCCTGGGTTTCACAGGAACCTTACGCCACCTCCTGCACTAGGAATGCTGGCCACAAATGCCACTGGACGTGGCAGCACTCCGCCGCCCCCCCCCCCCGAAACCACCAGGGGATCTTCACATTATCAGTGTCGCCCCCACTGCGAGACTCTCCCCCGCGACCGGACCCAGGACTCCACCTCGTTGGTTGGTGCAGGAGCAGCAGTCCCCGTGGGAGGGGCGTGCAGTCCACGCGATCAGTTTCCTCCATGACCACGAGTGGCGTCTTTCACCCATTCACAGCACGAAGAGGGCAGGTTTCTCCGGGCTGATGTTCAGGGAGCCGGTCCATGAGGCAAGTCTCCGAAACCCGGGCCCGATGCGGACGTGAAGAGGGATGGGTGGATCCGGTGCCCGTGTGTGCTTTTAAACACAGAGCAACAGAACCAGATAGAAAGCCCGGAACCAGACCCACAAAAAGGACCCCCATAGGGATGGGACCGAGGTACATAATTAGTCTTCTCAACACAGGACATCCCCACGCCAAAAGGGGGACCTAAGCTCACACAGAACCTCACTCTCTGGACAAGCATTGGGTTGCCTCAATGGTGCTGTCCTGGTGAGTGTTGCAGTCGTGGCTGGATGTTGTCAGGTCAGTTCTGCCGCCCAGCGACACTCTGTACAAGAGCATGGGCCAGTCTCCAGCCATCCTCACGTCACTGTCAGTCCACCTCTTGGGGGGGCTCCCTCTTCCTCATGGGTCCTCCACTCCCCTCCAGCGATGGATCTCTCCTGACGTCAGGGCAGTCTCACCATCCCCTGGCCGTAAGTCTTCCAAGACAGATGTGGTTCTCTAGAGGGAGGGGTGCCCAGAGCACGGGCCCTAGGCTTCACCAGCACCAGCTTGCCCAGTTATTACCAAGACATTACCAAGAGGGAAACTGGGAGAAGAGTACGTTGGCTCTTTTTGGGGGGTGGGCAGAAGGCTACAAAGGGAGAAACACGAGGTGGCCAACACACATGGGCCATGTCCACTATTGTCATGTATTATATTCACGATTTTACAGACAAAAAGCCTAGGATAAAGAATGTTGATGAAAAAAATGAGGCGAACTGAAGTCGAAGCTGTGGCCTAGACCATGTTGGTATTGAACAAAGGAGTACAGGTCAGGCTGGCAGGGGCATCTGGCTGTCTCAAGGACTGAGAAGCTGGAGGCCAGGGCAGGGATCCAGCCTGCAGAGGGGGTGAGGGCTAATGCTGGGACACCCACAGGGGCATCTACTCTTGTCTAGTTCATAGGCAACATGACTGAGGCTGGAACTCATAGTTCCCCCGTCAACCAGCCCAGGCCTTCTGAGGAGTGGATTCCTGCCCAACAGGGCAGAGCTGCCTTAGTGTTCCCTAAGCTGTCGGACTGCCACGTCTTTCTCTGGAAGAGCAGTTAGTGAACCTTGCCACCAAGGCCCCAGTCCATGCTAGATGTTTCCCAGAGAGGGCAGGACTGCCCACTGGAACCGCCCAGGTCTGCCGACACCAACACCTGCTTTATCCTGGATGGCCAGCCAGAGTGCCTGCTTTTCCCCACTAGGGGCAGGCCTGGGTTCCTGACGGGCACAGACATCGACAGGTTGGAACATTGTTTCTCAAAGTTGGCTGTCACCTGTCCCGCTACTGTGGTGCCATCTTCCCGACCACCCTCAGGCCCCCACCTGTGACAGCAGACCCCCCTGGCCAGCCTCCCACTAGACCCCCTATTCCCCAAGGGGCAGCTAATGAGTGCCAGGGTCTGGATCCAGCAGATGCCGGGCTCCTTTTACACGAAGGAGTAGCCAAGGCCAAGCCCAGGATTCCTGAGCTGCAGGAGGGGCCCAAGCTGTCGTTCAAAGTCCTGCCCCGTGGCACCCTGGATGGGAACGAAGATGCCCAGAAAGCGGTCTGTGGTCAGCAGGGAAGCTTCCGGCCAGGCCGACCCTCTCAGTAGTGTGTGCAGCTGTGGCAGACTGGCGGGTGATCCCCACAGGGTTCAGAGAGCAGACAGTGCACAGGAGCTTGCAGGCTTCATTTTATTTAAGCTGCTGGCCCAGAGAAGCTCCACGGGCATCACAGGTAGTGCTGGACGCCGTCCTTTTCCGAGAACTGGGTCATTGCTAACAAACATGTCCCTAAACTAGTCATCACTATTAAAACTGCTACGTCGAACTTAATAAGACTATGTAACCAGCAAGAATGACTACAACTGCTCCAACTTCGGTGGGGGGGCACTGGGGAGGGTGCTGCAGAACCGGCTGTCAGTACCCCTGCCCTGGTGACTCACAGGTGCCCACCCCACACACCACTGCCTCTGCTGGGGGGCGTGCGAAGGCAGCAGGCTGTCCTGTGGTTACCCACAGCAGCACTCGGGGGGGGCCCTAAATTCATTCCTGAACTCCCTTGGAAAAGCCCCGCCCCCTTAAAAGCAGCAGCAGCAGCAGGTAAAACCCACTCCCTCCTACCTCAAAGTCAATCTGTCTTACTTTGATACCTATCTATCATATCAAACCCCCCTTTCTCCCCAAACAGCCCTCAGCAGACAGGAGCCTCTGCCATCCCCCAGGCCCCTGTGTCAGGGTCTGCACTCAGTCGGTCTGCTCCTGAGGGAATGGGCTGGGCTTGCCGGGCACCTCTCTGTCCTGGTTGTCTGTGAAGAGAAGGGAGAAAGGCTGACTCTGAGATACAAGAGCCCCTTCCGGCATTCTCACGCCGGACAGGCCACGGGGACTCCTGAGCTGGGGAGGGGCACAGCAGGCCCTGCCCCAGGCTGAGGCTCCAGGATGGCCTGGACACTCAGCGTGACTGGCCGCTGCCTCCCCCCACCCCCGACAGCCCTGAGGTGCAGGGGTCACACACAGACCTCCTGGCTCATGGCTCTGGGGCCTCTACTGCCTTGGGGGACGGGGGCACAGCAGGCAGCAGCCTCATTCCAGCGGAACAGGTAGGGCCAAAGGCTGCGGCACCTTCTGCCTCAGAGGACAGGCAGCCCCGTCCAGCTGGGCGGGGCTGTAGCAGAGCACCAGTCTGGCCAGTGGCCCCTCGCGTGGGTTCTGACTGCCAGCAGTCCCAGTGTGTCCGGGGAGGACTGTACTCCTTTGGGTGCTCAGAGGCTGAAGGGAGATTGCCAGGCCTTTCTTCCATGGCACCTGTGTGAACTTGAACCTCCAGCTGTTTTTGCAGCCGAGCATGTGAGCAGCTGGCATCACCTAGAGACCGACCGTGGACTGCAGGTGGGCTTGACTCTGTCTCTCTCAGGAGGCCGTGGCCTCAGGGTGGTTCTCGCATTTGAATGGCATCTGAGAGGCAGAGGACCACCCTGGAGCAGGTGGGCCTCTGCCAAGAAGGTCCTGCCCAACCGCCAACAGTGTCCAGAACTCTCTGCAGCCTGCTGGCGCCTGCTCAGCTATGAGGGCCAGGTTTGTCTGCTCCTGCATCCTCCCAGGGCGGCCAGCATGGGGCTGGGAGAGGGACCTGACCACCCACACCACCGTGTGGCCAGGGCAGAAGCTGCACTGGCAGAGGGGAGCTGGCGAGGGGGAAGGAGCACTGGCCCAGGCAGTGGCAGGAGCTCGGCCAGGAGTCAGACTTGTGGCCCTACCTCTAAGGGAGCACATCTGGATCACGGGAGGGCAGACGCAGCACCTGCTTCTCAGGGCGAGGGGAGGGCAGGCGCAGCACCTCCTGTCTCCTGCACCCTTCAACTGCCCCTACTCGAAGAGGGGCCATGTGGCTGGTAGTGGGGCCCGATCAAGCAGGCTCCCGGCCCACGAGCTGTGTGACTGTGGCTAAGCTCCTTCTCGTCTCTTCCTCACCTGCAACGTGGGGATGCTGGGAGCACTGCCTCGCGGGGCTGTCAGAACTCAGTGGAAAGCACAGGACCTGCTACCATGAGTGGCCAACAGGTGTGGCAACTATTACGTATGCTTTCACACCAATTCCTGTCGCCACTGAGGAAGCCCTGGGACTCCCTGAGAGGAGCGTGGGAACCTGATCTTGACCCCACCCACCCTGTTCCAAAGCCAGGTGCTGCTTGCTGGGCAAGCCGGAGGTGCGGCTCCCCTGCCCCGACGTCTGCCCGGAGCCCCGATCCAACTGATCACGACCAAGGTTTCACGGGGACCGGGCCGGGGCAGGGACCAGGAGCCTCTCCAGGGCCGACTCACATCGTGGCCTGCTGTCTCGGAGGGGAAGGCCTACACAGGTTCAGTTCCCCCAGAGGCCGTAGACGCAGTCTAACAAGAAGGGGATGGCCCTACCACCTGGCCGTGGGCGTCAAGGAGCACTCCTCCAGGTGTCCAGACCCCGGCACCAGCCTCCAAGAGCCGGCTCGGGCGGTGACAGTCACCTCCCAGCAGGCACTCGGTAGCTGGCTGAGGAGGAAGCGGTGGATGGTCCCCTGGCCCCTCAGTCCCACAACAGCTCCCGCTCCAAGCCCTACAGCTCGTCCATCTCTGCCGGGCTTTGTGCCTCAGCCCTGCTAGCTGGAGGGGTGCAGCCACTGGTCTGGGCTCTGTGCACAAAGCTGTTCTGGACCTCGACTCTGCTGGTCCTTTCTGAACCGTAGCAGCCCCCGGGGAGGGCTGGGGGTGGCGTCATTCTAATACGGATGACGGCATGCGCGTTCAAGAGCTTTTAAAACTTCAAGGGCCCTCAAAACCGCCCCGAGCACGCTTCCATCGCCTCCGTGGGCCTGCCTCAGTCACCCTGGGTGGTGACCTTCACAGTGACAAGACTGAGGTGGCGGGGACAGGCCACTGAAGACAGGGCCTCCAGGGTGGTCTAGGGCAGGCCACACCAGTCTCAAACCAGCTCCAGCTGGCTGCTTCCCTTGGTGAGGGCCTGGGCCCTGCTCTGAGCAGCGCTGCAAGCCTGCTGCCCTCCAGGCCCCTGCCCTCAGCTCTGCGGGGTTGGAGGGGCAACCCTGGCCGCACAGTCAGGCAGAGAACTCCATTCCATGCTCAGCTGCTTCCATCAGGTGGCCTCCACGTTGTCATGGGAAATGGGGCTTTAAAAGGTGGTGAAACTTCCCCCACAGACTTCTGAAGCGTCCCCCCCCCCCGCACCTACAGGAATTATCCAGGGCCCTGGTTCCTCTACCTGGGAATGGTGGGGGCCATGGGTGGGGGTGTAGGAAAAGAGGCCACTCCAGGGCATCGGAAATCCTGTCCTCCCCCCTTCCTTGGCTACACAAACTTCAGATTCGGTTCCTCCTCCTCCAGGGAGTCTTCCTGGCTCTCCCCACTGTCTGGGAGACTGGGGCCCACTTACCAGTCGCTTCCCCGTCAGTGTCAGACAGGATGGTCAGGGAGAAGGACGGGGGTGGTGGTGGCGGCGTCAGTGGGGGCGGCAGGAAGTGGATCCCTGAGAGGAAGCTTGGTGGAAGGAAGTGGGGCTGCGGCGGTGGTGGGCCCGCAGGGTAGTAGGCGGCTTGGAAGTCTCCCATTGGCTCCGGCATCTGCGTGGCACACAGCAGAGAGGCCCGTGGGGCGTGTTAGCCCGGGAGGCTGACCGGAATGAGGGGAGCTGCACCCCTAAGGGGGTCCAGCCACCTGTGGCCCCAAGCTCCTGGGGTAGGGCGCTCAGCAAACACCCGGCCAGGGTTGGAAGGCCAGGACTCTGGGCACCCTCAGAGATGCTGTGGGGAGCGTGCAGCCACGGACTGTGTCCGCAGCGCCGTCTCACTGGAGCCGGAGAACCCTGTGAGGTGAGCGGCTCTGCCCAATGAAACCAGCCTCGCTCGGGCAGGCCCAGGCAGCGCTGGTGCCAGAGCCCACACAGCCGGCTACTGTGCTGGTCGCTGTTTGCTGGTGCAGGGGTGAGTGGGCTGACCGAGTAACGGGGGCCTGCTGGGCCCCCTCCTAAGGTGGCCACTCCAGAAGTCAGCAGGCTGCCCTCCAGGAAGCTCTCCTTGTTCTTCCAAGGAGGGAGCTAAGCCTAACCACAGGAGGATGGGGCGGTACTGCTGCTCAAGGAGACATGAAGGCAGGGATAGTGAAAAAGCAGTAACACATGTTAGGCGTGGCAAGCTGTTCTGGGACAAAGACTACTCTTAGTCAAGTGAGTTTGAGAAACCCTGGATGTTACACATTAACAGGTTCCGGCATGACAACTAGGGGGTCAGAGCAGAAACACACACACACACACACACACACACACACACACACAGAAGGGTCACAAGGAAGGGATGAGTCAACCAGGGCACAGCTAAAGCACCCATGAAACACACAATATTCCTCTGGTTCTCTGAGGCCTTTCAGTTCTGCCTAGATGGGAGCATGTGCCCTGGTATAGGCAAAGGCTCAGGACACACGGAATCCAGGTCAGAAAAACCCTTCTGGAACAGAAATGGGAGTAGTGATACCAGGTGGGTAGGGGGAAGCTGGGGAGAGGAGGGGGAACCAGTTAAAATGATCAACACGGGGACAGGGGGCAGGTGTGAACGAAAGAAACATAGGTGACGGGAGACAGCGTGGCAAGATATGAAGACAGTAATTTAAAATTTATCGGGGGGTCACGAGGGTGGGAGTCTGAGTGGGAAACCAGGCGGTGGCAGGGGGACCTATGTGCCAGGCCCTGGGCTCTGTTCTCCACTCAAGCCACGGCTGTGCGGTGGCTGCAGCCTCAGCGACCTCGCAGGTTTCCGAGGTCACATTTTCAGGGGGAGCATCCAACCTCCTCATTCTCCAGCGAAGCACCTGACAGGGACCACCAACTGTGAAGCCACTGCCTCACACATCTTAGGGGGTCGCCAGGCTCTCACCAAAGGAGGAAGGCTTGGCTGCAGGCCTCTCCACCTCCCGACTGTGCTCTCTCTCTGTGAGGAGAGTGGGCAGCCCGGGCGGGGCAGGCCAGGACATAGGAGGGCCTGTAAGGTCCCCGGAGAGTCTCTGGGGCTGTGCTTGGGCGGCAGCTGCAGGACCAGAACCAAAGTGATTCATAGACAGGGGAGTTTGTGCAGACAGGGAGCGGGGCGGTGGGGGCACATATTAGCGTTTTAATTCCAAACTGCTCAGCCCAGTCTCTCCCTGGATCGCAGCTCCTGCTGGAGGCCCAGAGACGGCGCCTGAGATCACACGCCTAACCAAGGCCGTCTGGCAGCCCGTCCGTCACTCAGAGCCTAGCCTGGGACACCGGCTCCAGGCTTCCGTGAGAGCAGCCGGCGAGGACTCCGCCTGGCCAGCGCCTCTCTTTGTGTGGAGAAGCCTGTGCTTTCCCGGGCCGGCCACGGGGTGGCCAGACGCAGAGGCAGCACCCACACATTTCAGGCAGGGCAGGCACCAGAGAAAGGCCACGAGCTGCTCAACCTCTGCAGGAGACACCCTTGGGGCAGCTGGGGGATCCTGGGTGCTGGTGTTTTGGCCCAAGATGGGCACGGCCTGCCTCTGTCGCCAGGCAGCCAGCCATCGAGCATCTGGCACCAGTTCTGTGCCGGCCTGCTCCACCTGGGGGCAGAGTAAGGACAAGGGCCATGAGGGCTCACGGGGCCCAGCAAACCCGCAGGTCCCCCCACTTTCCCGGGTGAGCCAGTAGGATACGACAGAGCGAACACTGAACACCGGAAACCTTCAGAAGGGACCTGCTGGGACTGAAGCAAGAGGAGGGACCCAGGCGGGGCCCAGGGGCCTGACCGTTCAGGGTTCCGCAGGAGTCCCCATGACCGGCTCTGGCTCTGTGGGGAAGGACATGTGGCATTGTGTGAAGGTCAGCCTCTCATCTTCCCATCTTGGTCCTACCAGAGCGGCCTGCTCTCCCCACCCCTCTCCGCCCAGGGAGACGCTCATCTCAGAGGGAGCCCGGGTCAGGCGGTCTCTGCACTGTGCCCGGCGTGAGCCTGAGGCCTCGGGAAGGCGCATCAGGACAGGTCACTGGGGGTCTCCCTGGCCACAGCCCCACGCACCTCCCGCGCCGTCGGCTGGGAGACTTCCTGCGATCATCCTGGGAGGCACCTGAGAGGCCCTGAGTCGGGACTCCACAGCACGGGGTGGGCTGGCTTCAGAGGCCAGCAGAAACCTGACCCCCTCCCTAACCGGGGCGGCCTGACTTCTCCATTACTTGGCCTAAGGGCCACCAGCGAGTAATTGACAATTAACCTCACTGGGAGGACCCACTGGATTTGCCAAGCACCTTGCCTAAGGTCCCAAGGCATCCTGGGCACAGGTCTGCGTCCAGAGCTCCCAGGACGAAGCCAAGCCCTTGGCCTCTCTGATGCCTCACCTGTGGGTCGGGCAGGAAACGGGTTCTGTCTTAAGCCGTGCAGGCCCAGGTTGGGGCCTGCCTCTTCTAGCAGCAGCACCACTAGTTTGTGTTCGGCTGCGAGACTTGGGGTTGAGGGTTCAAGGCCCCCCCCCAGAAGCCCTGTGAAAGGGGAGGGGGGGAGGTCTGGCGATCAGTGTGCACAAAAGTGAGTCAGGGAAGGCCCGGGGTGCGGCGGGCTGCTGCGTGTCTGTCTGATGTGCTCAGCTCACCGCCTCACCACTCACGGCCTGGTCCTCCCTCCAGAGCCGGGGCTGAACATCACTAAGGGAGACAGAGATGGGAAGGATCTGGAAAGGAGACAGGGCAGAACTCACCGGGGGTCCTCCGTTGCAAGGGATATGTCGGAAGCCTCGCTGCCGAGAGATCCCTGGGCCTGCGGAGCCATCCTGGTAGCCCATCGGGAACGGGTGGTAGGGGTGCAGGCCGGGGTACAGCTTGGAGGGGTCTCTCTCCAGGTACTGAGGCCGCACCACACCCCCCTCCGGGTTCATGCCCAGCGGGTGTCCTGGAGGAGAGGAGCATGAGGGAGGCGTGAGGAACACACGAGAAGACCCACGTGACAGAAAGGACCCATGTGGCCATTCGCAAAGAACTGCCACAGTGATAGCCGCTCTGCCTGGCCTTGTAGGAAAATGGGCTGACTGATTCTTATAAAGTGTCTGTCCTGTCTTCCCTGTACAGCTCAACAGCCATCAACTTATTCCCCATTATACCGTGTTAACTGGCGCCCTTACTGTTCTCCAGTGCTGCCCAGCGCCTCCTGTCTTTCAAACCTTTGATCATATCCCGCTGCTCTCAGAAAAGTCCTCGGCCTAGCCTGGAAAGCCCCATGTGGTCAGGTTCCGGCTTCCACTCAGCTCCACACGGACCATATAACCTGGAACTTACCTCCAAACTACCCAAAGTCTTTGCAGACACGGCCCCTCAACACTTGTCCTTTAAGCTCACTGCCCCGGAGCCCATTCTCAGACTCAGCGTGCTACCTTACCGAAGTGGTAGAACTGACCCCTCTGTGGGCCTGAGACTCATAACTCTTTGCTGGAGTAAAAGGCGTCATCTCTCTTCGGTGAGGTGCCTGGTGGTTTCGAACCACTGACCTTGCAGCTAGTAGCTCAACACCCAATCACCACGCCAGGGTTTCTTTCCTTAGAGCTCCATTACAACAACTTTGTCCCTTGCTTTGTGCGGCCGTCCCTCCCACGAGAACAAGCTCCCCAAGTGCAGAAAATGTGGTTCACGCCCGCCCCCCACTGGCAGAGGAACATCTCAACACACCAGGTGTCCCCACAGAAAAGGAGTGTCCTCCCAGAACTGCTGCTTCCGGTGGGTCTCCCCCATTAAAAAGCTGCTCCTGCAGGACCTAGATTGTTCTAGAATGCCTCAGAAGGCAGACATGTTGTTCCCAGAGAATCTTGACAAAGCCTCTCAACAGAAGGGGGATTCAAAGAGGAACGAAGCTTGTGTAAAGGGCACAGTGAGCAACCTGCCACCTAGTCTAATTCAGGCCCTGGGTTTATGTTGCACGCTCCCCCACCTCACCAAAAAATTGTTTTGAGCCTCAGATCTGTAACTAAATTGGAACTGTGCTTTTATTCCTAAAAGCAAGAAAGTAAGTCATGCAATTCGTGCGCGAGTGGAGGGAGCAGAAGCTGCAACTCAACAAACCAACTGCTTCCCTTCTGTGTAGGTAAAAACCCCCGAGTTCCCCCAGGAACCCAGGAAACGGGATGGAAGATGCGCACATGCGCATTGGGGTCAGCCGTTGTAAGGGGACGCCCGCCCCCTGGGAGGAGCCACAAGTACACCCGGAAAGGGCCTGCAGGCCCCACCAGCTGAGGGAGGAGCCCAGTTATGAAAAAGGCCTATTAGCGTGCTTGCAGCTGAACCAGTGCACCTGCAGATCTGGGGGAGGAGCCAGGAAAAGAGCGGGAAGGAGTGTGCAGGCTCATTGGACAGGAGCGGCCTAGAGGGGCGGTCCTCTGGGCGGAGCCTCCAGCCGATAGGGTAGGAAAGGATGCGCAGGCGCAGTAGAAATCGAGCCCCCGCCAACCCCCTGAAGATGGAGCCGCCAGCTCTTAGGGGGAGGGGTGCGCACGCCCAAGGAGGCATGGGGGGGAGGAGGAAGCCACGGCAACGTGGCGTGGGGGCCATTTCGTCTTCCAAGCCGGACGAGCAGAAACGAGTTACACGTGAAAAGCACTCGGGACCCCCCAACTGTTTTTAACCGCACGGCTCTCCTTTGGGCAAAAAGGCACCCCAACCAAGTCCGAAAAGGGCTGCGCAAACGTGAAGGTTACTCGTGGCATGCTTTGTCCCCACCGCCACCCTTCGCCCTCCCCGGCAGGGTCTAGGGTCGGGGAGGCCCTGGCGGCCAGTTTAAGGGTGCAGAGAGGGTGCCCCCCACCCCCCCGGGAGGCCCGCCAAGGCCACGCGCGCAGGGCGCGGCGACTTACCGAAGTCGACGAAGGGCTGGCTGGGCACGGGCCGCAGAGGCCTGCGCACCTCCAGCCGGCCGGGGCCCGCGCCGCCCGCCGCCTCGGCCTCCAGCGGGGCGCCCATAGCCAGGGACACGGCGGCCGCCGCGCCTTCGCTCGGCCCCACGTGGCCGCGGCCGCCGACCACCACCGGGTGGAAGGCGCTGGGCCCCGGGATGAGCCCGTGCCGCGGCCTCTCGGCGGCGTAACAGGGCTGGTCGCGCTCCAGGGCTCGAGGCTCCGGGGCCCCGCAGGCAGCGGGGGGCAAAGGGCCCAGGTTGGGGCGCCCGAAGGCGGCCGAGGTCGGCTCGGGGCCCTGCGCGCCCGGGGCCAGCTCCAGGTCCTCGTCGGACGTCTGTCGGCGCAGCACCTTCTGCGCGGCCATGATCTTCTGGCGCTCGCTGATCAGGTAGCACTTGTCGCAGGTGCAGTGCTTCCAGCGGCATTTGCCCGCGTGGCCCTTGACGGGCACCAGGAAGCCGTGGTTCCGGCAGCGCGAGCACTTGGGGGTGCGCAGCATCTGGTCGGCCAGCGTGGCGGTCACGGTCTTGGGAAGCACCTCCGTCTGGTCCGAGAGCTGCCGAGCGAGTGAAGCTGGGAGGAGCGGTCCCCCAGAAGCCCTCGGTGCCGGGACAGTGGATACACTTGTAGCAAAGTGGCTCCTCCGATGTCCCGGAACTGCCGCAGCAGCCCTGGCCGTTTCCCTCCTTTTTTTTTTTTTTTTTGGCGGGGTGGAAAATCCTGGGGTCTCTCTGCCTTGGGGTTGCACTTAGGGGCCCGGGCGGGGGTTAACGGGATGCGTTTTTCAAGCCACCCTCTCTCCGGGATGTCACCGAAGCGCCGGTGAGGCTTTGCCGGGGGGTTGATTTGCCACCCTCCTCTTCCCGCCTCCCCAGAGGACTTGATTTTTTTTTAAAACTTTAAAAACTGGCGGAGGGATTTCCAACGGTCCGAGGATTTACAGCCCGGGGCATATAGTTCTCAGTCAAGCCATAAGGGAACTTTCCACCTTGTCTCCGTCCGCTGCGCAGCACGGCTGCGGCTGGGTTACGTTTGGTGCGCGCGCTGCCGGGAAGCAGCCGAGCCTACAGACGCTTCCAGAACCTTCTGCAGAAGGGCTCGGTGCCGTGGGCTGGGTGCACCGCGGTGGGTGGGCAGGGAGGCCCATTTCTACAGAGTCCCTGTGGCGCAGTGTTGCTAGCCGCAGAGCCGGAGTGGAGGGACGGGTTCGCCCCCCCCCCCCGAGATTGGGTCTCCGAAAACCTCCCCGCCTTTTGGGGCCACCGCGTCGGAATGGACTCCCCGGCAGTGGGTCTTGAGAACAGAGAGATGCATTTCCGAAAGACTAGGTTTTACTTTCACCGAGACCTTCCCAAAGTGTCGGGGCAGGTTTTGCCCTGGGCTGCGAACCCCGAGGCCAGCAGTTCGACCCGCGGCTCTGCGGGGAAGAGATGAGGCTTTCCACTCCCGCGAGGTGTGGCACCGTCAGAAACCCACGGGGGCAGTCCCCCTCCGCCCCGTGGGCTTGCGGCGAATCGGAATCGCCGCGCCAACAGGAAGTTGGTTTTCTTTGGTTGGAGACTTGCTAGTTCCCATGGAGATCATTTAGAGGCAGCGTGGCCCTGAAAGACTGGAGAACTGTCCCCTGGGCGTTTGCAGGCTGGAAATCACCCTTGCAGCCGGCTGCCTCATCATCTGCCCACGTCGCGGCTGGCAGGTTCTAGCCATCGCCTTTTTGTCTTGCTGCCGGCCAGCTCTAACCCCTGAGCCGCCGCCGCTCCTTGAGAGTAGACTTAAAAGACCCGTACGCCCTTGAGTCGTCGCCTCACTTGGCCTCGAGGTTAGCTCGCTCTTCAATAGAAACCACACCGAATCGGGGAGCGGCTGTAAAAGCCCGCGCCAACGTGAGTTGGGCTGCATTTTTTTGGTTTGTGGTGTTGTTTGAAAAACAAATGCAAGGGGTGGCATGGCCACAATGAGGGGCCTGGTGGCTGGTGGTTAATGCTTGGGGCTGCTAACCACGAGGTCAGGGGTTCTACACCTCCAGCCGCTCCCCGGGAGAACGATCGCCATCCCCCGCGTGGGCAGTTCTGAGTCAGCACCCACTGGGTGGCAGGGGACACTTGAACTGAGAGGCGTACGATGATCATCGGAAGCTCAGTCATATCGTTTTGGAGGGAGGTCATGAGGGTTAGCCCACGTCGGGTTTTTAATGGCCCTTTCTCGACCCAGCCCGGGTGTGGGCCTTGATTTCCCCAGCCTCCCACAGCAGCTGCACTTTGCACTTCCCACGGATCCCTGCAGGAAGCAGTTGCCATCCTCCCACAAGACGCTCATTACACTTGGGGAAGCTGAAGGTTCATTTTCTTCTCTCTTTTCTTAAAAACAAACATGCCTCAACCTATAAAGAGGGCAGAAATACTTCTATGTGTTTCCTGCATTCGTTGGCTCTTCAGGCATTGTGCTAACAATGCTATGTTCTTTTAAGAGGGTCTAGGTCTGTCTCTGGAGAATGCCGGCCTTCCTACTGCCAGAAACGGTTCTGGTCTTGGAAACTCGGCAAGCTCGGCGGCAGTTCTGCCCTGGCTTACAGGCTCATGGTGAGTCTGGTTTCTTAGAAGTTTATCTCTCTGCTCTGCTCTAATATATACTATTTCTATATTGTGTGTGTGTACTTCTTTCCTTCTACTATAGATAAAGGGCAGACAAGCTCTTTTTCTGACTTCACTCTTCAAAATGTCGAATTTTCCTCCGTGTCATTGGGAAATTGTGGTAGTTACATAACCTGGTGTCAATGTGGGACTTGAGAGGATTAGAGTGAAGGGGTGGAGTCTAGATTGTCGGATCATAGCCAGTGAGGCCTCTGTGTGGGCATGGCTTCTCCTGATTTCTGGGAAATCCTTTTTTTTTTTTCCCTACTTGGAAGCAAGAGATCTTCACTCCCTGGAGACATCACTGAAGAGAAGCCACATGGACCTGTCCTGATGAAGCCAGAACCCTAGACCTGGAGAAGCCATGTGGAGACCTCTGCCCATGCTGAGGTGCTTCTACCACCACCGGATCCACAAGACTTCCCGCCCACTGGCTGGTGATCGTCCTGCCTTTCGAGTCATTGCATGTGTTTTGTCAGTCTGAAGAGGACTTTATAGATTGGAATCGGGCATATGGACTAACACTGGACTTATGGGTTTAGACTAGAATGGGTTGGGATGCTTTCTTAATGTACAATTACCCTTTATATAAAACGTTCTCTTTTACACATGAGTTTTTGTTTTTTTGTTTTTTGGGTATCACTGCCTTCTGGTGGTCGTGGGCACTACCCAGCGCTGCTCCAGAGAGCTGCCACTGGATTTGAAACTCCAAGCCCACAGGCCGCAGTCCTGCACTAACCACTTACGCCACCGGGGCTCAGCCCCATAGGAGTTTCTATGGATTTGTTTTTCTAGTCTACCCAGACTAACACAAAAATGGTACTTAAAAAGTATAGTTTCAATACTGCCTTCAAAAAATCTGGGGCATAGCTGCAATGTTGCGTCGTACAGCAATGTGTAAGGTCATTTTCTGCATTACCAAATTGAAATATGAACATCAGGTGACATCGAGTAGCAATGTCTAGAAAATGAAAAAAATAAGCCTCTCATTTACATTTCATGCTTGGCCACCCAAGCTCTCCTCCTTTTCTCATAAATGATTTAAAGGGGGAATCCTACTAAAATCAGCATTTAAATTAACATTTTAACATTTGTTAACTACAAAACGATTCCATATTTGCTTCGTAGCTTTAAGGGCAAAATACACCCAAGGTGATGTGAATTTGCATAGTGCTTTGAGAGCATTAATAAACAACCATATATCTTTCTAATCAGTAGACATATTATAAGATGCAGAAACCCCAGGGTGTACACAGTAAACAAATCTACGAGGCACGGGGAATGAAACACTTCATCTCTCGCTTAGCCCCAAAGTCCCAATTTGTGTAGGTAAATTCCAACAGAGCCTGATTCGTTTCATTCCTGCAATTCAGGCTAATTGATAGTTTTGTTTTTGTTTTCTTTGGGTTGGTGGCTGATTGCTTTTGAGGCTGCTGCTTTTAAAAAGGAGTGTGTGTGTGTGTGTGTGTGTGTGTTTAAAGAAGAGACAGGATAAAAGAGTGGGAAACTGGAAGTCAGAAGTGGGCTCCTGCTTCCTCCCACTGGAACCGTAGGACACTCACATGTAAGGAAGGCACTTGCTTATAAAAGAACCTATTGCTCTTGCTGTGCAATCACTGGTTTGATAAATTAAGCACAAACGAGCTGATGGCGATCAGATCTGGCTCCCAATTTCAGATATGACCCCCCGCGTTTCCTGCCTTGGGTAATTCCCCGTTCCCTTCTGCTAATATGCTTGCTAGCAATGCTCTTTAATTCATATCCATTTTAAAGAGCCTGGTACTCTGCGGTGCACGGGGGTATCATTTATAGTCACTAAATATTGCATGCATTGTAAAGTTTCCTTGTGGGTAGCACCCAAGAGTGGAGACGAACTCGCCCCACCCCCACCCGGCTCGCTTATAACACTTCTCTCCCGGCAGCTATAACCCAGATATCAGCTGTTTCCTCTCCTCTGGCTTTCTCTGGTGAGCAATGAAAGCTTTATTGAGGATTTTGCAGGGGAGGCAGAAGAGGGATGCAGATGACACGTCCCCTAGTCGAGGCTTTGAAAGCCACCTAAGCACTTCTCTCTTTAAAACCTTGCGTGCCGTGCCACATCCACAGGAATGAATTGACCCGGCCCTTGCCCTGCGCAGCACCCAGCCTCACTTGCCTCTATCTCTCTCTCTTCTCTCTCTCTCTCTCTCTCTCTCTCTCTCTCTCTCTCTCTCTCTCTCTCTCTCTCTCTCTCTCTCGTTTTGGGTCAGCTCTGTCACGATAAGTTCTGTCTCTCTCTTCCCTTTAGGCCTCGCACAGAACAGACATTCAGTACATACTGAAGAGAGGAGTGGATCCTCTTTTCCTCTTTGGCTGGTCTCAAAAGTATCTCCTCTGTTGTGTGCACAGGAAACCAGCCTGACTTTGGCAACCTTCCCGTACCCCATAGCAGTGCTTAGTCAGCCAGGAAGCTCACACGCAATGTACAGGATCTCTCTCCTGACAGAGCAGGGTTGAGGGGGTCCACTTTGGTTCCTTGAGTTCACACACACACACACACACTTAATAGTTGAATAAACAAAAACATTGACCATGTGGATCACAACAAACTGTGGATAACATTTTGAACAATGTTCATGCAACACCTATCCATAGACCAAGAGGCAGTTTGAACAGAGCCAGGGACTACTGTACAGTTTAAAGTTAGGAAAGGTATGTGTCACGGTCATATCCTTTCATCATACTTAAACTGAGTGCTGAGCAAATCATTTAAAAAGTTGAACCACATGAAGAACGAGGCGGAGGACTCAATATGCTGATGAACAGCCTTGTTTATTGAAAGCCGAGGGGGCTTGGGGCATTTATTGGTAAAGAAGGAAGAGGGCAGTCATCTGGGCTCCCACTCAGTGTAGAGAAAACACGCTACCATGTATACTCCTGTATAAGCAAAGTTTTTTTAATAAATCATTTTATTGGGGGCCTGTATAACATCACAATCCATACATATGTTGTGTCAAGCACCTTTGTACACCTGCTGCTGTCATCATTCTCAAAACATTTGCGTTCGACTTGAGCCCTGGACATCAGCTCATCTTTCCCCCTCCCTCCCGACTCCCCCTTCATGAGCCTTTGATAATTTATAAATTATTTTGTCATATCTTACACTGCCTGACATCTCCCTTTGCCCACTCTTCCACTGTCTGTCCTCCAGATGGTTATATGTAGATCCTTGTAATCAGCTCCCCTTAACTCACCTTCCCGCCACCCTTCCGGTCTCTGTTTTCACTACAGGTCCTGAGGGGTTCATCTGTCCTGGATTCCCTGTGTTTTTTAGTTCCCATTTGAACCAGTGTATCTCTTCGGATTTGTATCTAGCTGGATTTGTAAGGTGGAATTGGAATCGTGCTAGTCGGGGGGAGGAAGCCTGTAAGAACTAGAGGAAAGTTGCAGGTTTGTCATTACTTCACTGCACCCTGACTGGCCCATCTCCTCCCTCATGACCCTTCTGTAAGGGGATGTCCAATTGCCCACGAATGGGCTTTGGGTCTCCACTCTGCACTTCCCCTCATTCATTCACAGTGATGTGATTCTTGCTCCTTGATACCTGCTCCCTCTGACCCTCGTGATCACCCAGGCTGGTGGGCTTCTTCCCTGTGGGCTTTGCTGCCTCTGTGCTAGATGGCCGCTTGTTTGCCTTCAAGCCTTTAAGACCCCAGATGTTTCTCTTTTGGTAGCCAGGCACCATCAGCTTTCTCCACCACATTTGCTTATGCACCCATTTGTCTTCAGCGATCAGATTGGGTGAGTGGGCACACAGTGATATGATTTTTGTTCTTTGATGCCTATTACCTGATTTCTTCCACACCGCATGGTCCCACAAGCTGGTGTGCTTCTTCCATAGTGGACTTTGTTGCTCCTGAGCTAGATGGCTGCTTGTTTAAGATAAGTTTTCCAGCACATTTTTAGAGCAGTTTTGGGAGTAAAACGTGTGCCTCAGCTTATATTCAGGTCAGCTTATATCCAAGTATGTACAGCTTATGAAATCCAAGATGGGTAAATCTATAGAGAACATTAAGTGGATTAATAGTCTCTTAGGGGAAGTAGCATAGAAATGGGTACCTAACAATGAATACAAGATAAAGAAAATGTTCTGAAATGACCATGTTGATGCTTGTACAGCTTTACAAGATGCTTGATCCACTGAATGGCATGATGTGAATTATATGTCAATAAAATGATTTAAAAGCAGAAGAAATCATCACAGCTGGTCAGATAAGCAATATGATGATAAACAGAAGAGAAGAAAATTATCAAAGAGCTTATGTTTTACTTGGATTCATGGTATGTTGGGCTGGGTTCTCTAGAGAAGCCAAATCTGTGACATGTGTATGAGTTTACTTAGTGAGAGAGATTTAGAATTTGGCTTACACAGTGGTAGAAATAAGTAAGTCCAGTCCAGTTCAACCCAGGTTTCTCTTAGACTGGTGGAAGCTGATGAACAGGAAGCAGAAAGACAGCAGAGACAGTGGGCTCGGAGGCTGACAGGCGCAGGGTTGATACAAATCCAACATTGATGAGTGAATCTACAACAGGTAGTCTGCCGACAGCTAGACTGAGGTGCCAGATAAAAGATCTGGTGCTGGAGAGTGGAGAGAGTGAGGAGGCTGCGTCTGGCTCCCGCTCTCACAGCCACCGAAGGACCTAGAGACAGCCAGGCAGAGCCGGGCAGAGCCGGACGGCACTGGGCGACTCTGTGCCTCACGGAGGAAATAGAAACATAACAACATGGGCAAAGGTGATCCTAAGAAGCCGGGAGGCAAAATGTCATCGTATGCATTTGGGGTGCAAACTTGGCAGGAGGAACATAAGAAGCAGCAGCCGGATGCTTCTGTCAGTGTCTCAGAGTTACCTTAAGAAGTGCTGAGAGGTGGAAGACCATGTCTGCTAAAGAGAAAGGGAATTGAAGACATGGCTAAGGCGGACAAGGCCTGTTATGAGAGAGAAATGAAAACTTACATCCCTCCTAAAGGGGAGACTAAAAAGAAGTTCAAGGATCCCAATGCACCCAAGAGGCCTTCTTCGGCCTTTTTCTTCTTTTGCTCTGAGTGTCGCCCCCAAATCAAAGGCGAGCACCCGGCCTGTCCATGGGGGATGTTGCAAAGAAGTTGGGGAGCTGTGGAATCACACCGTGGCCAATGACAAGCAGCCTGACGAGGAGAAGGCCGCCAGGAGAAATCCGAAGGCTGAAGGAGAAATCCGAAAAGGATATTGCTGCATCCTGGGCTGGAGGGAAGCCCAATGCCGCCAAAAAAGGGAGTCGTCGAGGCCGAGAAAAGCAAGAAAAGGAGGAGGAAGAGGATGATGAAGATGATGAATAAATTGGTTCTAGCAGTTTTTTCCCTTGTCTATAAAGCATTTAACTCCCGTATACACAATTCACTCCTAAGGCTGGGCCTCCCACTCTCATCACCAGAGGGCAGTGATGCCCTAAAAAAAAAAACTCACTCAAAAAAAAAAAAAAAAGAAATGTAAAAAAAAAAAACAAAAAAAAAGATCCAGTGCTGAAGGAAGGTGAAGGGCCAAAGAGACTTTGATTTTGTTCAGTCTCTATTATTCAAAAGGCCACAATGCCCAAGGTGGTGTCATCAGACTGCCCAGGAGTGTCTAGTTGGCATTATCCCTCATCATCACAGTCAACCCCTTTGGAAGTAGCATTGAGAAACCAGTGTATTGCATTGGGCAAATCTGCTGCACGAGACCTTCGCTTTGAAGTCTAAGGTGACCCTGACCCAATCCATGTTACAGTCACTTCCCTCGTGCATGTGAAAGCTGGATACGAAACAAGAAGGAAGGGAGACAACTTGATCTGTTCTAATTATGGTGGGATGGTGGTTACACATGGGGCTGTAATCAGCATGGTTGGCAGTTGAAAACCACAAGCAGTTCCTGCAGGAGAAAGACTGGGTTTTCTGCCGCTCCTGTAAACAATTGCCGTCTCAGAAATCCATAGGGGGTGTCTCCGAGTCCGCGTGGCCTGGGTGGCAGGGGGCTGTTGAGCGGTGATGGTGGTGAGGAATGGGGAACGTACTGTGGACTGCCGAAAGAACAGACATCGGTCTTGGAGGAAATACAGCCCTCTAGAAGGCTCCTTGGAAGTGCGCACAGAGCTCACCTTCTTGATATGATAGGATCGCTGGTGACAGATGTGTGCATAAGCAAATGTGGTGAAGAAAGCCGATGATGTCCGGCTATCAAAAGATACAGCATCTGGGGTCTTAAAGGCTCGAGTAAACAAGTGGCCATCCAGCTCGGAAGCAACAACGCCCACATGGAAGAAGCACACCAGCCTGTGTGACCATGAGGGGTCCAAGGAATCCACTGTCAGGCATCAAAGAACTAAAAATTACATCACTATTAATGAGGGGGAGTACAGATTGAGGAATCAAAGCCCATCAATAGGTGAAGCGACATCCCCTTACAGAGGGGTTGTGGGGAGATGAATCAGCTGAGGTACAGTGTAGTAACAATGAGATATATAACTTTCCTCTAGTTCTCAAATGCTTCCTCCCACCCACTATCATGATCCCAATTCTACCTTACAAATCCAGCTAGACCAGGGGTTGTACACTGGAGTCGGACATGGGGAATTTAGGATAGATGAACCCTCAGGACTAGTGGTGGGAGTGATGATACTGGGAGGGTGGAGGGAAGGTGGAATAGAAAGAGGGAACCAATTTCAAGGATCTATACAACGTCCTCTCAGATACAAACAGCAGGGAACTGAGTGAAGGGACACATTGGACAGTGTATGATATGAAAAAGTAATAACAATTTGTAAATTACTAAGGGTTCGTGGGGGAAGGAGAGGAGGGAGGGAAGGGAAATATGGGGAGCTGGTTTGGGGGGGCCTAAGTGGAGGGAGGATGTTTTGAGAGTGATGATGGCAGCAAGTGTGTAAATGTGGCCTGCATACAATTGAAGTATGTATGGATTGTAATGACAGTTGTGTGAGTCCCCAATAAAATGGTTTATTTTTTAAAAAGAGAGGGGGAAAGAGGAGCTTATACCAAGGACTGAAGTAGAAAATTTTTGGAAATGAAGATGGCAACGTTTGTACAAATATGCTTGATACAAATGATGTATCGGCTGTTATAAGAGCTGTCAGAGCCCCCAATAAAATCTTTGAAAGAAACAAGAAGTGAACACAGAGACACCACCTTACACACTTTGCACATATGATCAGGAGAGACCAGTCCATGGAGGTACAGTGCAGTCTTTGGAAAAAGAGGAAGCCCCTCAAGGAGATGGATTAACACGGTGGCTGCAACATAACAATTGTGAGATTGGGCATGATTGGGCTAAGCGGAGGCACGCCTGGCCCGCTCCCTGCATATCCCAGAGGTCAGCAGCTGCCCCCTGGAATCAGGAGATTGAGAAACCCTGCCCAGACTACTGCCTGCCTCTCTACTTGTCAGAGCTGATAAACTACATCCTGGGCCATAAACCTTGCTGCTGCCCCCTGGGGACCTCTCCCCACCTACTTTCCCTTAAATACTCTGTCCCTGAACAGAGCCCAGGATTTCCCTGGGCTACATGCCAGACCATGGGGCTTTGCCCAGGAGCTCCCCACTAATCAAGTTATTTCTGTTTCTCTCACCCTTTGCCCTTTCAGTCCATCTCCCTGTGCCTCCGTTTGCCTCTCACTCATCCTGTGCCTCAGTTCGTCTTTACAGTGATGGACAGGGCAGGGTCTGTTAGGCAGAGGGGAGCTGTGAGTCAGTTTTTAGGGTGACACCTAATGATGTTAAAATACGCCTGTTGGAGACGTCTCAAACAGATCTCATTAGCATTTTGAATCTGGAAATAAGTTGATGTTATTTTTATGGAAATGTTTTCCCATTTTTCTGTGTTAGGTATAAATTGCCAGTAAAATACTGTGGAAACTATTAAAAAAAAAAAGGTGTCACTGTGTGCCTTGGGCTTGTGATCCATAATCCATCAGAGTTTCCCGAGATGCCACCAGGGCCTGGGCTGGTTATGCACACGGCTCTAGTCCTTTGGACATCTAATACTGTGAAGACCTCTGGAAATTTAATTTAAAAAATATTTATTTGGAAAAAAAATATTTATTTGATTTACGTCCTTCTTCTCTCCTGAGTTCTACCCCAGATAAACAATTACTACCAGAAGTACTAGGTGCTTTGGCACAAATAATTCCTTAAGTAAACAAAAGGCAGAAAGCTTCATTATGAAACGATTTTCTTCTAAGCATATAGAGAGACTATCACCTCCCACGTTCTCTTTAAACATGGGTAGGCTTTGTTGGCTTAATAAGTTTGGGGACTGTTGCTTTTTCCTCTTGCACTTGCCAGATAAAGCTGATAAATATTTAGTTTAAGAGACAGTTTAAGGCCTCCATAATCCCCAATCTGTCAGAGTTTTACAAATAAATCTCAGCTGAATTCCTGTCATTGTTTCCAGTCTACTCGAGCAAAAGGGGGGAGCGGGAGGGGGGAGTACACAGTTCATCAGAATAATTAGTTGATTGGGGTTGAAATGTTCTAAGAATAAACATTTGAACCCCCTGGTACTTCAAAAAACCTCCTGGAGTGGGAAGGATTATAAATTAAATGTGAAAGGTTTAAAGTGGCCCAGACACACCCTTCACATTAGTGCAGGCATGTGGGAAACATTCTGATAAGTTGAAACCAAGTGTGGGTTTAGAATTTGGCCATCTTTCATCAGGGGCTTACTCAATAAAGCCTTATTACAATGGTGTGGGAAAAGGCTAAAATGCGTTCGGACAGTGGCAACGGTGCCTTCTACTGCCCAGATCCCACCTTCCTGTCCTTGAAATGGTTTCTAGAATTTTTAGAGGCGTGACAGCCCAGAGAGGAGCCTGGGTGACCTGGTGGGTCGTTGGACTCCTAACTCCAAGGCAAGCAGTTCTAAACCACCAGCTGCTCCGTGGGCACAAGACGAGGCTCTCTATCTACCCCCTCAAAGCATGACAACCCCAGAAACCCCCAGGACCAGTTCTCGTCCTTTGGGGGTCACCATGGGTTAGAACGATTCAGTGGCAGTGCTCTGCTATCCCAGAGATAATGAACCCCCCTAGTAGGTATAAGATCGAACATTCACTCAATGAGCTGACTACATTGCAAGCACTGCTGCCCTTTAACAAGAAGAAGCCCATTAAAACTCAGGAAAGAACGATGCATTTTATAAAGTTAAATAACTTTCCCAAGTTGTCTTGCTGGAAGTGAGATGAGCCAGGTTTGGACCAGCGAGGCCTGCCTGCCCCCCAGTCCTGTGCCGCTGAAATGACAGCGTGCTGCCTGTGCTGGAGGCCACGGGCACATCTTAGATGCTGAGGAGTGCGAACATGTTTCTCTGTCAAAGACGACGCCCGGGGCGAACCTGGAGGGTGATTTTCCCCGGCCGCTCTCAATAGCGTTGAAGCACTGGGCTTGAAGAATCTGTTTGGAAAAGGAAGGTGGCGGCCGGGTTGTCCTGCCCCTCTCTGGCCGCTGTGATGCGTGAGCCATCTCTCCCCTCCCTAGTTTCTGCTTTGACACATCTCGGGGCACTGGCAAAAAAAAAAAATGTGTGTTGCTGCCAGGTGTGATTCCCTCGGTTCCTGCCCTGTCGTCCAAGTTGGCAGGAATCGGGCTAGCTGGGAAATCATGCACAGGAGTGGAGGCCACGCGCCTGGGTGGGCTCGAACATACCTCGAGCCGTCGTGCAAAGCGAAATCAAGACTTTCTTAGCCGGGGACGTGAAAGTGAAAAAGGAGAGAGGCCTGTAGAGGCCCCTGAACCACAGGACAGGCACCCCCTTCTGCCCCGGGCCAGCTCCTCACCAATACAGCCCGGGCCCCAGCTTCCCCCCCCCCCCCCCGCCCAGATGTAGAATTGTGAATATAACAAACTGCAAAGAGTTAGCCTTATGTATAGACATTATTTTCGTCGTATGTTTCTTTCTTTTGAAACACAGGTATGTAGCTTCTTCATTTGAAGGATAAGCTGGTTCGTGTGCAGCAGTGCAGTAGGGGCCGGGTCATTTGCATCATATTCATTAGCATTTATTTGGTGGCAGAGTGTTTGCCTAGGCACGGGATTAATAGCCCTTAACAAAGACTGCCTCTGGTGTGTGTGTTTTTTAAATGTTATGCGCTCTCTGAAAGTATAAGAAAAATACAAAAAAAAAAAATGACCCCAACAACACAAGAAGACTCCCCCAGTCCCACCCCAAGACCAGTGTTGCTGCCTAAAAAAGAAAAAGGAAAAAAAATACCCAAATCTCCCAAACCCACAATGCTATAAAAATGGTGAAAGCTTCTTTCTAAGCAGCCCCCAGTGTCCAGTCTTCAGTTCGTTTTGTTTCCACCATGATGAGGGGAGTGCTGGGGGGGGAGTGCTGGGGGGGAGGTGTTTTTTGTTGCCAGTTTGTGAGGGAAATGTTTGGGTCTGTTTAAACTGCGCTGGACGTGCTGGCTCTCCACGCGTTTTGTTTTGTTTCTTTGCTTTCCTGATGCACCAATGGTTTTGAACAGTAGAGTGAAGTGTCAGACCCAGAGATTCTGCTCTGTTCGTCCTCATGCTTTTCTTTTTGTTTGTTTGTTTTGTTTTTGGGGGGCATCACTGCCCTCAGGTGGTGGGAGTAGGAGGCCCAGCCTTTGCTCCTGTGAGCTGGAATTGAACCTCCATCCCAGTGGGCCGCAGTCCCGCGCACAACCTCTACGCCACCGGGGCTCAGCCCCTTTATGCATTTCTGTAGTTCACAGAACACTGTAATGTGCCTTGAAGCTTAGTAACTTATAATAAATTCAGTTGATATTTAAAAAAAAAAGATGTTGCTTCTATGAGGATGGAGACAGACCAGAAGAGGTGAGTGGGTGAGTGACTGAGCAGACATTCATGCAGTGTTTATCAAGGTACCGGGCGCTGGGCTAGGTTCTTGAAGCATATCAGTGCATAGAATCCTTACAAGCCCCCTAAAAGGTAGCTGTCCCTAAATTTTGAAGAGTAAATGAACCCCAAAAGAGGCTAAATAATTTGCCTAAGGTCACATGGCTAGAGAAAGAGAAACTCTGAACTTATTTAGGCCAAGACTGCGTGCTTTGCTCTACTTCAACAGAGGGTCTGACCCATGCTGTTAGTTACTGTCGGGTGGATTCCACCCCATGGTGGCAGAGCAGAACTGCTCCATGGGTGTTTCGGGACCTTTCAGAAGCAGGGGCCAGGCCTGTCTTCCAAGGTACCTCACCTCCAGGCAGTTCAAACCACCAACCATTTGGTTACCAGTCAAGCTCTTCATGGAGCACAATCCAGGGACTCTGACAACAGCTCTCAATCCATGAGTTCTCTTTCCCCAAAAGTTCCTTACAACCTGAAATTATTACTTTTAATATCTTCTCTTAATGTATGTATATACTTCTTTTACATAATAGCTTTATTAAACTGTAACTTACATGTCTTTCATATGCTTTTAAAATAACATACCAAATAATAATCTTAAGCTATTTTCTCCAGATTTTAATGATAGAAAATTCAAAATAGGAGACTATCGGAGTTGGTAAAGGAAGATGAAGTTATCTAAGTTCACGCTGCAATCTTAAAAGCTGAGGAAATTACTCAGGCTTAAATTAACTGATAGTGTTATTACTCAAAAAACTAACTTGCTTATTTAGAAATGGTACTATTATTACATCAACTATGTACATGTCTCCCAATATAGGTATTGAACAATTCCACAAGGAAACAAAAATGTGTACTTTATCAATTTTGTTTTGTTTTGTTTTGGGGCATCACTGCCTCTGGTGGTTGTGGGTGCTACCCAGTGCTGCTCTGAGAGCCGCCGCTGGCTTTGAACCGCCGAGCCCGCGGGCCACAGTCCCGCACTCAACCACTTACGCCACCAGGGCTCAGTCCACTTTATCAATTTTGTTGATGATAAATAACCCTTCTATTTCCTTTTCATTTTGGACCAACCGGATACAGCCTCCCTTTTGGTTTCTCTCATTGACTACCTCAGAACACGCCAGTGACGCTATAATCACATGACTGACGGTGCCTCTGGTCATCTGTGAACCAACCGCGTCTTCAGAGTGAACAGACCCTGTGGTTAGACCGTGTCGTTTGTGATTGTTCTCAGCCTCCTCGGGTATTAGCTGTGGTCCAAAGGACGGCCGACGTACAGCATCAAAGGGCAAAAAGCGCAAGTTGGTTGTTAGGTAATAGTCCAAGCCGAGAACTACTTGTGAAGCTCTCTCTGCACAGGGCACGCCCACGAGCATCACCTGGCAAAGCACTTCTGAACTGCAAATGTGCAGCCTCAAAGGGCAAAGCATGGCTGCTCAAGTTAGTTGTTAATATTTCAAAATGAGAAGCACTAGTTCTTTATCCAGTATAATTTTTTTAGACTATCAGTCTTAAGGAGCAAAATTATATATTCCAAATGAAATTGCATCTCTCACCGATGCTTGCATTATAAAAGTTTGTGTCGATGTCCAAATTCAAATGCAAACCAAATTCTAGGCTTTATCTTACACATTTTACTTTTCCATTTTGATCGTTCAAACTTATGTGTTGTGGTAAAATCAAAAAACTTAAAGTTTTTTTAAGATATAATTTTATTTCCTGGCAAAATGGACTGGCAACAAGTGGCGAGTACACATTGAAAGCTCACGGAAGATAGAGAGAAAAGGACTTGTGAGTGTCTAGAGATGCCTGGTTGTGTAGTGGTTACACATTGGGCTGCGAGCCTCAAGATCAGCAGTTCAAAATCACCAGGAGCTTTTGGAGAGAAAGGGGAGGCTGTCCACTGCTGTAGAAAGAGTCACCGCCGCGGAAACCCACAGGGGTGGCTCGGTGAGCTCTCCTGGGTGCCAGCGACAGAACGGTCCGGTGGCAGTCACTTTTGAGTCTTAAAGACAATTTCAAAATTCGCTTCCCTTTTAAAAATTAATGAATCAGAAGCGACTTCTTTGATTGAACACATGACTTTGATGGGTCCAAGTCGCTTTGCTGGTGCTGGGACCGCTCAGCTTACTGAGAGCGATGAGGACACAGCAGAGTGTTTCAGCTCCGCATCCATTCTTTGATAGAGTCCAAAGTGACGGTGTACGAAAGGAAATGCTTCAGAATCTGAAACTGTCTCATCTCCAGACCCCACAAATAAACACAGATGCAGATCCTGCTCTGTGGAATAGTCTTCCTCTTAATGAAGCAAACTGCTAGATTAAAAGCAGGACAAGTGATTGTCAACATCCGGGGGGCTTTTGAAAAATCATGTCAAAAATTTCCGGGCCCTCAATAAACAAGGTACTGTAGCCAGAATACATTTCTAGGGTACCAGTTTCTAATGGTGGAAATTATGAGGCAGTGTCTGCTATTGAGTCTCCATTGACTGGCTCTCTATATTGTGTTGTTTGCAAACTACTTGGTCTGTAATCGTTTAATTCTTGATTTGCTATGGATAAATTCAGTGATAGGTGTAACTTGAATATGATGGATAGACATGACTACAGTTTCATCAGAGATTGTACATTGCACATTTAAACTGAAAACATGGTTTGGGCTTAACTTGTAAACTAGAAAGACAAACCACGAAAAATCTCAGTAGTGGAGAGTCATTTTACAATGGATCATTGTAGCCATCATTATAATGATCACTGAATGTGGGCAATTTTTTCAAGGAAGAAATGTTCACATTCCCACAAAATGGGAAATTTTTTGATTGACTTAAACTTCTGGCTCAGATTGACCCGTTTTTAACAGTCCTCATCTCAAAATTCGATAACACAGGAAAGGTAAATTCGTTACATATGGCTAAAATAACATGAAGAATTCGTAAACTTAACAATAAAGTCCCATCAGCTATTTTTAGCAAACTAAGTATAGCTTGCCATTTCATTTGTCAGTAGATTCCATTTCTGGTATTTCTCATACAGAGTATCTATGTGGTGTATTAGGATACCGATCCATCTCCAACAGATGAAAATCTATTGAGCAATTTATCACATTTACTGGCTGATGGGTTTAGCCAAAAACCAGAATTTCAGTACCATCCCTCCCTGTGAATGAGTGTCTCCGTGCTCCCCAAGTCACCATTATACTCTTGGGGCGAGACTAAAGCGGAGTGGGGGGCTGGGAGGGTGGGGGGAGATGTCATTCCAGCTGAGATGAGGAGGCAAGGCAGAAAGCCACGGAGTGGACCCCAGGTTCCTCGCGACCTGCCCGTTCCCTCGGTGGAACCCGCGGGTTGCCATGGGAGGACCATTATCCTGGCAGGAACGGTTGCGTGAGAGCCCGCGGAAGGTCTCAGCGTGGCGATGCCTCGGCCCCTGGCCCACGTCCTCATCTATTTGCTCGCGTATTCGTGCGTCTACACGTGCCTGTACTTCGTAATTTACCTCGTTAGCTTCTTCGTGGAGGACTAGGCGGCGAACCGGGCCGACGCCGGGTGGGCACGGAATGCGTAGCGGCCTCCCCAGGTAAGGGCTAGAGACGACAGCACTGAGGGGCGCCCGGGATGGTGGGAGGGAGGGTGCAGCGGCGGGGAGCCCCGCTCGCGCCCCTAAAGGAGTGAGGGAGGGGCTGCTGCTCCAGGCGCTCAGGTGGGAGGGGCGCTGCCTGGGGCCCCACCCAAAGCTCTGGGCCGAGGATGCGCGGGGCGCCCAGAGTGCGCCTGCGCCGGAGGGAGAACTGAGTGATGCGGGGCAATCGGGCTCTTGCCCTTTGGTCGTCGGGACCGTTGGGGTGGCGGCCCGGAGGGCCCACTCGCCACGCATGCGCACATGCTCCTGCGGGCCCCGAGCTGGTGAAGTCCACTACCGGCACCGGCGGCTAGCTAAGGAGGCCCCTGGCCGGAGGGAAGTGTCTGGGCGCAGCGCGGCCATGTGCGACGTCGACGGTGGTCCAGCCTGGCCGGCCAGAGCCCCGGGTCCCCAGCGCCGGGGCAGGCCGTGGGCGGCGATGGCCGTGGAGGCGACCTGTTGCCGGTACGGGTCCCCCCAGTACCTGCTGCTGTGCGGCCTGGGCGGCATGGTGAGCTGCGGCCTGACGCACACGGCCATCGTGCCCCTGGACCTGGTCAAGTGCCGCATGCAGGTGGACCCCGCCAAGTACCGGGGCATCCTGAGCGGCTTCCAAGTGACCGTGCTGGAGGACGGCTACCGCGGCCTGGCCCGCGGCTGGGCGCCCACCTTCCTCGGCTACTCCCTGCAGGGCTTCTTCAAGTTCGGCCTCTACGAGACCTTCAAGATCCAGTTCGCCAGGCTCCTGGGCGAGGAGCGGGCCTACGCGTGGCGGACCGGCCTGTACCTGGCCGCGTCGGCCAGCGCCGAGTTCTACGCCGACATCGCGCTGGCGCCCTTGGAGGCCATCAAGGTGCGCGTGCAGACGCAGCCGGGCTACGCGCGCACCCTGCGGGTGGCGGCGCCGCGCATGTACGCCGAGGAGGGCCTGCGGGCCTTCTACAAGGGCGTGGCGCCGCTGTGGATGCGCCAGATCCCCTACACCATGATGAAGTTCGCCTGCTTCGAGCGCACGGTGGAGGCGCTCTACAAGTACGTGATCCCCAAGGCCCAGAGCCAGTGCTCCAAGGCCGAGCAGCTGGGCGTCACCTTCGTGGCCGGCTACATCGCCGGCGTCTTCTGCGCCGTCGTGTCGCACCCGGCCGACTCGGTGGTGTCGGTGCTGAACAAGGAGAAGGGCTGCACGGCCTTCGGGGTGCTGCGCGCGCTCGGCTTCGCCGGCCTGTGGGAGGGCCTGCTGGCGCGCATCGTCATGATCGGCACGCTGACCGCCCTGCAGTGGTTCATTTACGACTCGGTCAAGGTGTATCTGAGGCTGCCCCGGCCCCCCGTGGCCCGGATGCCCCAGTCCCTCAAGAAGAAGGGCCGGCCCTAGTCCCACGTTCACCGGCTGCAGGCTCGCACCGCTGCGGGGGGCCATGCGCAAGGCTCGCGGCATGGGGGGCGCGCCAGGCGCAGTCCGCATTCTCCTCCCAGGACTGACGCCTTCGTGGGGTTTCTGGGTTTTTTTTTTCCTTTGGCCATCAAAAAAGCATGGCAAACGTTTCATTGGGGGTTCAGACCGTTATCTTTGGGGAATTTCCACGATTGCTTTAATAGCTTCTCAACAATGAGAACAATGAGTAGCCGTGTTAGGGAAGGACGTTTCTCTAGACTGTACCCTGGACTCCCGGGTTCTGTGGTCATTATCCAGGCCTAAGTACGGCACGTGTCGCCAGAGAGGCTTTGGGGTCAGCACCGCTATTCGGGATGGACACCTAAGTACAATTCTGGTACGTGGGATCCGGCTCAATAGAAATTGCGCCCCTCCTGAATAGATGAAAGATCCAGGCCCCATTTCCCGTTCGAGATAAAAAAAAACTATGGAAAGTTAAATTGGAAAGTACGTGGCTTCGTAGCTTAGACTGTTTTAACCGCTTTCAAAGAGACGTGGGAAGATATGCATTTCCTCCATGCCTTTGTCCACTTCTATCCCCGATGTTGCTGATAGAACTTAGCTCCCACCAGGAAGTGCGACAATTGGATCAATGTGGAAAGCCGAAATGAGACATGAAGGACAGGATCTGGGAATAAATATGTAAAGAAAAAACCCTCGCTTCTCCACAGATTTCTTTTGTATGACACAGCTTTCAACAGCCATACATTAAAAGAAGACATACCATCCTGACCAAAAAAAAAAAAAAAAAAAGAACCCCCAAACAATTGCAGATTCCAGTGTTTGGTTAAATATTAATGGTTTTGTTTCGCTTGAAAGGGAAAATCCCATTTTTGATGTAGCTTGTTTAATTTGCTGACTCGGGTTTTTTGGGGGGAATGTTTGTTTTAACAACGGTTGAGACTCATAAAATGTATTAATGTTAGAAGGTACACTTTTGTTTCTGTGTAACTTTGACATCTCTGGGGAATTTTATAAAGTCAGTGAAATTCTATGAAGGAGATATTTGTGAAGTGTGAAAAAGAAATAAACTACAATATCATTGATAGAATTTACTCAAATCTTCCACGATTGCCTTCTCTAGAGTCCTAACATAGAATATGTTAATGATTCCCTTTGTAGTAGTACACTGGTTTGGAGGTTAAAAGGTGTCGAAATTTAAGTAGTGTATTTGAACCATCTTGGCTAGATAATAAAGACCTTGGGAGGGGGGGTGGAAGCCAGAACTTGTGAATGAGATGGAATGAAACGAATTTATTTACACTTAATGCTTCCATTTTATTGTGTGAGTAGACATGCAGGAGTACTCTAATTTAGGAAGCTACAAAATACATGGTAATTTCAAAATAATAAACCACTAGCCTGTGGTATTTCATAATTATAACAACACCAAATAATTACTGCGTGCTTAGAGAAATATAGAGATGCTTGCACTGCAGCATCTAAAGACCTCCTCCAGCCTCACAAGTCGTCAGCATCAATAGCCCGAGGAAGGTTCAGACAGGTCTCTCTCCGGCCTTGTTAACCATGGTACCCTCCCTCCTGAGCACTCTCTGCCTCTCTGCTGGGTTCAGTCATTTGTGCCATTCACCACAGAGGGCTCAGGCAATTCTCAAATTATGGATGCTTATTTGAGAAGTACTCAAACTAAATCCACTCGTGTCCATCTGATTCGAACTCATAGTGACCCTGTAATACGGTTGTCAAGGATGTCCATCACTCTGTACAGCCTTTCCGGCTGGAACCACAAACCCAATTCTCAACCCATAGCTCCAAGTATCAGGTTACAATTCAGGATCAGGAACTCTTCGTGGTGCATTTCTTCGGTCAGGACAGCTACTGGGCCGTGCCCATAAACAAGCATCTTCGTGGTCTTCAACTCCCAGACGTCTTGTGTCACCCCCGCCTGTCCTCTGCTCTGGTGGGGCAAGTGTTAAAAGACTCTTTAGGTTCATCAATAAATGCCCAGGGGCACCCTATTCTGCCCATGGACTTTGGCCCAAAGTTGCTCAGCTCTATAGCATTGTAAGTAAGTGAATCTCTCTGACAAGTGCACCTTTACTGGGCCAATACGCCTCCTGTCCAAAGATACTCAGCTTTCATGCTCTGTGGCCTGGGGAGCCCACAGTGCCATCTCCTGCAAGTCTGATGGCTGCCGTCACCATCTCTGCCGCTGCGTATCATTTCTGCTGTCCCGGCTCCATGTCTACCGGATGGAGGCTGTCCAATCCAGGGATCCTGGGTTCAAACACCACACTGCAGGCCTAGCTCTTTTCTCTTGGTGAAGGGAGGTTCCTCCCCACCCCCTTCCGCTTCTGAGATGGGTCCTTTTAAGCAAAACTAAAGTGTCCCTCACAAGGGTGTATTGCACCTTATTTGTATTCTTAGAGAGCCAACCAACCCCCTTAGTGGGCCACACACACTTCATTTGCATAGTGCCACTCCGTCATGTTGATAAGTTAGTTACAGGACCATGATGGGAAAGGGCCATATAAAAACAACCCATCTGGGGCTGAGCCCCGGTGGCGTAGTGCTTGTGCGCAAGACTGCGGTCCACTGGGATGGAAGTTCGATTCCAGCTCCATGGAGCAAAGGCTGGGCCTCCTACTCCCACTACCTAAGGGCAGTGATGCCCCCACCCCCACCCAAAACAAAATCCATCTTCCAGAAGTAAGCTGAACTAAATGCCATGGCCCGGTGCTGGCTATCATGAGCCTGGTCGAGATGATTTTGCTTATTTTGAGTCAGAAGTTTTTCTATTTAGTCCCTCGATGTGTCTCTTCCCTGCCTTTCGCACCAGTGGTGGTAGGTGCAATCAAGCGGGTGACTGACAGCCATCCTGTGGAGGCAGAGAAGAAGAACACTGCCCTATTCTGCACATCCCCACGATTGCTCCTGTGCTGCAGGCCTGGGTCCATTCATCTGGTCAAAAGACTTCCTCTTTCCCACCAACCCCCAACTTTATCCTGCGTGAGGCTATTTAGTACGTGAAACCTCGTTTTTCACCATTTCAATTTTTTGTGGGCATCGCTGCTCCCTGATGGGAATAGGAGGCCCAGCCTTGCTCCTGGAGAGCTGCTGCTGGATTTGAACCGCCAACCCAGTGGGTTGCAGTCCCGCACTCAACCACTATGCCACCCAGGACTCAGTCCCATGCCATTTCATTTCAATAGGCAAACCCTGTACTTCTTCCAGGGCAGATTCATTGCTTCTGCTGGCAGTCCACGGTACTTCCAATATTAATCACCGATACAGGAGTTGTTACCATTTTCCTAGCTTATGCCATCCACTGTCTCCCTTTACCCATGTTTCTGTTATTCGCATGGGGGGTGGGGGGTTATACATTGATCATTGCTATCGATTCTTCCCCCTTCTCCCCCCCCCATAGGTCATTCTTCTCATTATTGTTCCTAAGGAGATTATCTGTCCTGGTTTCCCGGTGTCCCGTTCTTTCTTTATTCATTTCTCCAACACACACACTCTCCCGGCACCTTAAGTAACCAAATTTCATATTTGTCACTGTATTCCTATTCATTTGAAATACCCAAGCTCTTAGGAAGTTGCAGTAATGGAAATGTATCTCAATTTTGAAAAACCAAGTCACAATTACTTAGATGTAATCAAACTGCAAAGTACTTAAAACATTGCAATTTACCATCTAAACCATTTTCCAAACCAGGTCTTTGCTTCTGTCCGAAGGTGGAGGGACTGATTTGTTTCTTTCACTTCCCCAAACTACTGTTTGAACAAAAGATACTTGATCACATTTCCCCTCCCACTCCACCCCCTCTCTCTCTCATCTTTGACTTCAATAACCAAGGAAGCTGGCTCAAGCTATTTATCTGTCCCCTCCAGGTGGTGATTAAAGTAGCTTTCTCAAGTATATGAAATTAATTTCATTATAGAGAGTTGTAATCTCAACCATTGATCTGTCTTTTGAGAAGGGCATAAAGAGAGAAGGCAAATCTTGAAAAACAAAAGCCATATTTACATGCTAATGCCACACTGATAAAGTCTGAAAAGATTCAAGGTATTAATGTTATGAGAATTTTTCCTCATGGTACAAGTGTGCCTTTACAAAGTATTTCTTTTGAGCCTTTCAAAGGCAGGATTAATCACCCAAGTCAGAAGATCACGTTTTGATAGGCAGCCATTCAATTACAGTTTGCTTGTTTTATGTGGTCTTAAAGTTCCTTTTTTAAAAAAAAAAATCTTGAGTAAAGAACTCTTTGAAAGGAAATTTAAATTTCAATATCATAGAGAACACAGTCTTGCCTTCCTGAATGATGCTGTTTGGGTGTGTGGGTGGATGAAGCGGGAGGGGGCTAAAGACTTGCATATCTAAGGAGTGTGTGTGTGTGTGTGTGTGTGTGTGCATGAGGCTTTCAGTGGTAAACTATCCAGAGCTTTAGCATTAACGCTGCCTGTGCTCCATCCAGTTAACATCTACTCTATGCCAAGCCAGGAGTCCTGGCAGCATCGTGGGTCACCAGTTAGACCGCCAATCACACCTTCAGCAACTGGAGCCCACCAGCCTCTGTCCAGGAGCAGCTGTCGGCTTCCTGCTCCTGTCATGAGCCAGGCTTCTTCTCGTCCCTGGAGCCGTGTTAGGAGGCAGAATTGCCTCGACGGCACTGAGTTCCGTTTTTGTTGTTGTTGTTGTTTTGGATTGTTTGTTTGGTTTTACATATGCCAAACCAGACAATGCAGCTTTTATGATGACCATAACATAGGAGGGTTACTCCCCCCCAAAATGGAATTTTCCCCCCAAAGCTATGTATTTAAATTTTTTTATAGAGTTACCTTCCTCATCACCTTCAAAGAACTCTCCATGACAATCCATCTGCCAAATCTGCGATTCCATTCTTGGAAACACTTTTCAAACTCATCTGTTTGGACGGCTGACAGCACCTCCCTCATCTTGTCCCTTCACCTCTTCTGCATCGTCACGTCGCTGTCCTTTCACGTCCCTCGTCATTCGAGGAAACAAAAGTTAGTCTCACAGAGCGAGGTCAGGTGAGTAAGGTTCATGGGGCGGAGAGGCACGCTGTTCTGTTCTTTTCAGAGAGGCACCCAAGCCGGTGCACTGAGATGCCTGTGTGTACAAGTGCACTGTCGTGGTGACAACACCAGCCCTCCACAAATCAGACCCTTTGTGTGTGTGTGTCGCACACTGTCACTCGATCTTCTCCGAACCTCTATATAGAAAGTTTGATTAACAGTCTGACCCGGTGGAACACACTCCAAATGCACTGTTCCCCCTCATAACCAAAGCACAAGGGAGCATCGTCTTGATCTCTGATTTCACTTGATGAGCTTTTGGGGGGGGTGAGGTGATGGTGTCTTCCACTGACTTGATTGAAGTTTGCTTTCGGAGTGGTAAGAATAGCACCATGTCTCGTCACCAGTAGTGACCTTGGAAAAAGAAGTCTGGGTCCCTTCGGAGGTGTTCTTTCCAAGCACGAGCGGTTCTAGTCAACACTCTTTGCTGGTCCGGCAGAGTCTGAGGCACACATTTTTCAGCGGTCTTTCTCATTCCCAAATCTTCCCTTAAAATTTGCTGAACCGAGCTCAAAGATAGTCGGGATACCTTCCCCAACTCTTCAATGATCTGTCATTGTTCTTGGCGCACACGTGCTCGAAGGCTGACGACGTTTTCATCTGTTGGGGAAGTTAGACGTCCAGAACAAGGTTTGTCCTCCATCGATATTTTGCCGTTTTTGAAAAGAAAACCACTCGCACACTTGCGTTTTTCCCACAGTGCGGCCCTTACGCTGTTCAACATCACAGCAGTGTCCTCGGCACTTTTCCTGAGCAGGAAACAAAATCCACAGCTGCGTGCTGATCTCTTAAATCGGCCTTCACAAAAAAGAAGGTTGCGGTGAAACTGCCTTTCCAAAAAAACTCACTGTAACAAGAGAGAACTTTCCCAGGCGACACCACCGGCCGGACCAACCCAGAGCAAGTCGCTCAGTACTTAATGGTCAGGAAAAATACCTACTACATTGTGTGTGTGTGTGTGTGTGTGTGTGTGTGTACTCCCTCGTGTATTCTCGTCCCTCGGGGAGCCGAGAGTCTCGTTCCAAACTCATTGCTGCCAAAGCCATTAGCCTCACGGTGACCAGACGGGACAGAAGGCAGACCTCAGAGGGGCTCCAAGAATTTGTGGACGAAAATTGATCACCACCTTGTCCCCCCTAGGAGCAGCCATGGGCCCAGACTACCCACGTGTCGGTGAGCCAATCCGTATCCGCTGTAGCAGCAGTCCGTCTCGTTAAGCAGCCCAGACCCAATGCCACCACGAGGGTTCTGAGGCGGAGCAGCCCGGCAAGCCAGAGCGGAGCGAGCGGCTCCACGGGAGCAGTCGGTCGAATCTTTCTTCTCCTGCTGGAACCACTGGCCCTGCTGTGAGCAGCGGGATGTTTACCGTCCAGTAGGAAAGACGCGTTTCTGTGGCACACAATCCGTGAAGAAGTCTGCGGCGTTTGTTGTGGACAGCCAGAGGGGAGGCCAGCAGAGAGGAGCTGCCCAGCGTGGGCCCGGTGCGCGGCCCTGCCCTGAAGACAGAGAAGAGTGAATGGTTTGGGGGAGCTGAGACATGTTCGCTTCAGCTAGAGTCTTTCCGTCCCAGGGAGATGGTAGGGAAGGAAGTCGGCAAGGTGAATCAGAGGCAATCTCCAGGCTTTGCCACTGCTGATAAGGATCTCCTCGTCTTTCCGAGTACGCTGAGAGCGGTTGGGACAACCCGGGAAGGGTTGGAAGCAAGGGCGTGACTTTGGAGTTGCGGGGTGGAGAGAAGTCGAGGGGAGTGGGAAGACGTCCAGTGGATGGCTGGGGCTGTAGATCCAGGAAGGGAGAGCGGTAGCCTGTGCCAAGAGAATGAGGGTGTGTGTGAAATGAGTGTGAGGCGGGTTATTCACCATAGCCCAAAGAGAGGAAGCAAACCGGGCATTGCAGCAGTTGGCCCTGTGGAAAAGTAATGCAATATTGGCACATGCTCCAATGTGGACAAACCTTGAGATGATTATGCTAGGGGAAAGAAACCAGACACCAAAGGCCACCTCATGTCTGGATGCATGTGTACAAGGGTAAGCAAAAAAGTGTTGCAATAAAGTCATAGAAATCGCGATCAATCAAAAGCATCCGCATGTGAAGCTGTTGTCTTGAAGAGCAAGGATGTAACTTTGTGGACGGGGGTGTGCCTGACCCACGCCAAGGTCTTCTCCATGGCCTCAGCTGCACGGGAGAGCTGGGCATGAGGTAAGGAAGGCCGTGGACGCATGGAGGCCCTTGAAGGGCGGTGCTGGAGAAGAAGAGTGACAGGACCGTGGACTGCCCAAAGAACAAGCTAATCGGTACTGGAAGAAGGCCAGAGTGCTCCTTAGAGGAAGACCTCATCTTACAGACATTGGACAGGCGTCAGGAGAGAGCAGGCCCTGGAGAAGGACATCGGGCTTGGTTAAGGGGGTGGGGGTGGACAGCCAAGAAGGGAGTTCCTCCTCGAGATGGACGGGCAGCATGGTTGCGGCAATGGGCTGGACACAGGACCCCCTGGAAGACTGGCCCAGGACCGGGCAGCACTTCCAGAGGGCCGGACAGAGACACGTGCGCATTCCTGAGAGAAGCCACAGATCGCAGGAGCATGCTCCAACCCATGGGGTTGGAACAAACCCCCGCACAGACATAAGTGCACTGGAACAATAGTAGCAATCCTTGTTCTACTCACCCTTGTGCATCATCGTCTCATCTTGTCAGCACAACATTGATGAGGGACTGCTATGGAGTCTTGGGGGACAGGGAGTGGATGAAACTGCTCCGGAATGAGATAGGGTGATGTTTCATGCCTTTGTGAGTACCCTACAGGCCACGAAAATCTCTACTGAGGTCAAACTTCATGGTATGTGATATATCTGCAGAAAACTGTCATAAGGTGTCACGAAGCTATAAAAGCTTCAATGCCATCAAGCTATTACCTCGGCCTAGTGGCCCTGCAGGGCAGAGGAGAACTGCCCTTGCGATTTCCCAAGACTGGGACTGTGGACGGAAGGAGAGAGCCCTGCTTTCTGCTGCAGAGTCCCCAGGGCTTTCAAACTGCCGGCCTCGAGGAGCACTCCCCGACACGTCACCACGGGGGCCACCAGGGCCCCGAGCGGAGGCTCTAAGTGAACCCCCAGTAGTTATGTCCTCCTCAAGGTGCAGCCCTTAGTCGGGTCCCCCTCCACTAAGTCAAGACTGCAGCCAGGATAGGAACGTGTTGCTAAGAGAGGGCCAGGTTAAGTCCCACGAAAGCAGGGAGCAGAGAAGCCGCCCATGGACTGGTCGTCTGGAAATTGCCTGTGGAAGGGTTAGTCTTACTCCCGGTGATGCTGGCGTCACCGGTTTGGGGAAACCATTTCACGACCGGAGGAGCTGGGCTACCACCACGGTGGCCCATTATGATGAAGCAGGAAAGAGCAAAGGAGGGCTGATGAGAAAAGTCGGGGTGTGTGTGTATGTGTGTGTGTGTGTGTGTGTGTGTGTGTGCGCACGACATAAGAAGCTGGACGACAGATTCTGGAGTTGAGAATCAAAATATCTCCACAGAGATTTTCAGGGGGAGTCAGGCCAACTGCTGCAGCCAGAAAGTCTGGGACTCAAGCAATGGGCACGGAAGGGGGTGGGGGTGGATTCGGGGGAGGTGCCATCAAGCACAGGCAGGGCCGCTCCCCGCAAAGGTGAGTGCATTTACAATCGGGTCACGTTTCCGTGTGTCCATCTGCAGTCGGGCCAAGGGCTACTGGATTTGTGAAAAAGACATTTGAAAGGAATGGGAGTTTGGAAAGGCCCTGCAAAATAAAGTGTATCATTTTAGGTTGGAGCACCTGTTCTAAACATTATGTTTGCTTCTGGAGGGCAAAAATCTCAGTTACACTAAAGGTTTCAGCAATTGATGGCTTTATCTGGTGACTTCCAAACGTCCTCTATGATTTTCAGTCATGGCAAATTTGTGCTTCTGAGGGTAATTGTGTTTTATCATAGAGAGAGTGCTGACAATGCTGGTTAACCTGGGGGTGGGGTGGTGGGCGGGGATTGTGAAGTCACTCACTCACTCACTGCCCATGGAGTCCGTGCCGTGGGTGTCTGAGACGGTCACTCGTTATAACAGTAGAAGGGCCCATCTTTCTCCCAAGGAAGGGCTGGTGCTTTCAAACTGTCAATCTCGCCATTTGCAGTCCAACACGTAAGGGCTGTGGACCCCACACAGCCTCAGGGCGGCCCCTGGCCATCGACCGCAGGGTTTTCTGACCCCACGCTGCCTGATGATACCGCTGGAGTGCGCATGCCTGGAAGGACCCACGGTAGCGCAGTGGTGAGGAACGGGGCTGGGAACCAAGGGGTTGGAGGTTTGAATCCACCAGTGAGTCTGAAGGACAGAAGACCTGGGAGCCCCTGCCCAGTCCTGTCACTGTGGGCTGACGTGGACTCAGCAGCACATGATTGTGATGGCCGGTATTTGTTTGCCCACCAGGGCAGCGCCTCCTTGTCATTTGGCTCACTGTGGAGACGGAAGGAGGAGAGTGTGAAAACAAAGCAAAACACCTGGTTTGCTGTCAGATTATGTCCCGTGTGCCCACACAGTGACAATATGTCTCTTCGCTTGGTGTTCGCGCACGTTTCTGTGTGGTGCACTGCATTCAGGAAGGCTGTTTCAAAAATTAGCCATCACCGGCGTAAATGGAATGCGGGGGCTTCCAAGACATCTGGGAGAAAGTGGGATCAAAAGGGTGACCATGCTGTCCCAGAAGGTCAGGTACAGGCTAGAAAGGTGTGCCCCTTGATTGCATGTCCATCCATGCTTTCTTTATGCGCCCATCAGTCTCTCTCTCTCTCTCTCTCTCTCTCTCTCTCTCTCTCTCTCCTGCCCTAAAGGAAGAAGACGTAAAATACGAGTGAAACGCTGTATTCTGGAAAAGACCGTGTGGCCTGAGAGAACGCTGCCCCTTCTGCTGGCAGGTGGTTCACATGCATGTCATGGTTATGGTCCAGACAGGAACCGGAGCTGCTGACAGGATGATTGCCCGTCTGCGCGAAGCTGGATGGAAACCTGGCAGAGAACCACAGTCCTGCATTCCAGTCGAGGGCATGTTCCAGTGGTGCTTACACCCTACCCCCAGATATGAGGGTCTGTCACCGTAATCACTGTTTGGGACCTCCCGGTCTTCTTGTCTCCCTTTCTCCAGAACATAAATCTTTTTCTGTCATGCAAAATCAGCCTGATTCATCTTGCTTATCTGGGTTGTGTTTTGAAACTTTTGTTCTTTTAAATCTCTCCCCATGATGGTGACCCATATTTATAGTAGCTGGTTATTGTGCCAGGTACTGGCCTGAGAGTTTTCCATACAATTTAGCATTTGTGATAATCGTGGTGGGAGACGGGAGCCCTGATGGAGCGGTGGGGCAGACAGTGGACTGCTGGCCTCCAGGTTGGGGGCTCAAACCCACCAGCCACTTCTCAAGAGAAAGGCAAAGCTATCTTCTCCCATAGAGATGCATAGTCTCAGAAACCCTATGTCATATACGGTCTCTAGAGGCTGGTGGGTTAATCATGGGCCTTTGATTTGGGTGTTTGTTATCGTTAGGTTTTTGGTTTTGTGGGGGGGGGGTGTTCTTCCTTATTGCAAGTGTCAATCTGGGTAGACTAGAGAAACAAATTCATAGACATGCATATGGCTATAAGGGGAAAGTTTATATATAAGAAGAATGGAACATTGAGAAAACATCCCAACCCATTCCAGTTCAAGGTTATAAGTCTGATATTAGGCCCTATGTCCCATATCAGTCTATAAAGTCTCTTTCCAACTTGCGGAGTCTTGTAGATCCAGTTGGGGTAAAAGCATCTCGGTGCTGGCAGGGGTCTCCCCATGGCTCCTCATTTCCAGGGCTTAGAGTCCATCAGCAGTATCCATTGGTGGTAGAAGCACCTGGCAGCACTGGCAGGGGTTTCCACGTGGCTTCTCCAGCCCCAGAGGTTTGGTTCCATCAGGGTAAGCCCATGTGGTTTCTCCTCCGGCTCCTCCAGTCTCCAGGAATCAGGATCAATCAGCACACTGTCACCTCATCTTGTCAGTAGAGACTGAGTCTAGTCTCTCTTCTCTGATTGGGAAACACCGCAAGACTTCCCAGAATCCTCAGGAGAAAGTCATGCCCACCCAGAGGCCTCATCGGCTAACTCCAAAGTGAAAGGCTAGACTCCACCCCTAGACTCCCAATCATGAAACTGACACATGAGTACATGACTGCCGCAGCAAGCAACAATGAAACCAGCAAACACCAGGTTGACACACAAAGACATGCATAGCTCACAGGAGATCGGGAGCCCAGGGGGCCAGACTTCGTGCCGTCTATCCCTGGGTCTCCAAAGATCCCGGGCTCTTTCAATCTAGAATTTCTACTCCGCCAGCCTTTGGGGGTGATCGGTTTGATGGCTCCTCTCCAGGGGCACGGCAGGGCGGGGTCAGACTGCCACCCTGCAGGCCGTGGGTGTTGGGGACCAGTGGGCTGGTTCCTACTCACAGCCACTCTGGGGAGTGAAACACTGCCCAGACCGGCGCCGCCCAGCTGCGCGAGCCCGTTGTCAGGACCCCTGCGTCAGCCCTGCGGGTCAGAGGCCCTTCCTTCTTGTCTGCCACCCCTCTGCTCTCCCAGGTAAAGGTGGGTGGCTGGAGACTGCCAGCGGCTCCGACCATCAGCTCCCGTCAAGACCAGCGTCTCAGACACCCTGCAGGAGCAGTCCGCGTGTGTCCTCTTGGCGCCTGCGAGTCAGATCAGTGCATGGCAGTGAGCCCGTGTGACAGCTGCTCCAACCGCAGACAGGCTGTGCTTGACAACGGCCACCAGATCTGGAAGCAGGAGGGCAAAGTCCAGTAGCCCTTGTCCTCGTGTGTCTCTCTCTCTCTTATCTTGTAACAAAATGATTCATGGATCAATTTTTAATGTCAACAGTTTTACTGACTGTCCCACAGACCCATAGCTTAAACATATTAAAAAGAGCTGTACCATCGTCCCTACCATCCATTTGGGAACATTTTATGTTTCCTGGTACTCATTATTATTGGCTTCTCATTCCTCGCCACCTCCCCTGGTTTAAGCCCAAGAAACTACACTCTGGTTGCTCTCTCTATCTCTCTACCCTTGCTGAATTTCATGTAGAGGAGAACTCACCATAACAAAATAAAACATAGGTGAAAACATCACAGAAAATAGTAAAAGCTAAAACAAGTTTAAGACGGATCCAAAGGGAGAAGACATGATAAGGTGCTACATTTTAATGACATCCACCCTGGTCCCTTTCCCATTGCCCTCTGTCTGGAAGCAAGACTCCTCACACCCCTGGTTGGTGATTGGAGGGGATTCACTGGAGGTTTAATCCAAATGGGACTCCAAAAAACATGGAGTTTGGGCTTTCATTGTCATCCAAAGCATTCTGCAAGCTTAAAGTTTAAGCTCGAATGCTGTTCCCTCCTCTGGTCATAGATTTTATTATGATCCTTAGATCATAGCAGATATCATTAGGTCCTTAGATCACACAAGTTGTGCTCTTCCTCCACGTGAACTTAGCTGTCTTGTGTGGCTCTCTTATCAGAAAGGAAGTTCTTTCTCAGACTTTTCCAGCAGAGTATCCCTTGGTCAGATTTAGGTCACATGCTTACCTCCAGATGAGTCACTGACAACTATTTTGCTTTATTTTTAAGCGGTTTTATTGGCATTTCATCCACATATAATACAATGCAATCGTTTAACCGTGACATCTATTTTAGAACATTGTGACGTGGCTGCTGGCATTGGGACACTGTGACATGAACAAAATCATGATTTCTTGAGTCGCTGTTGTTGGTAAAGAAGAAGAAGGACTGGCCTTTGGGTAGACAGCCAGGGTTGCCCTTGAATGGTTGTCCATATTTTATAGAAGAGGTTGATTGTCCATATTTTATAGAAGAGGTTGATTGTCCATATTTTATAGAAGAGGTTGATTGTCCATATTTTATAGAAGAGGTTGTTTGTCCATATTTTATAGAAGAGGTTGCGGACATTCGGAGATGAGCCTGTTGCCCTCAGACTCACAGAAACCCTATACAGGTAAATCTTTCAGGGAGCAGATAGCCTCATCTTCCTCCCAGGGGGCAGCTGAGGGGTTTGAAATCCCGGCCTTGCCATGAGCAACCCGATGCTTACCCGACTGACAGTGCCAGATGAAATCACAGTCACCAAAGCAGGGTTCGCTCCAGCCCTGTCTGCCTCCAGCACCGTTTGCTGTCAGCAGGACTTGTTTCAGCCTGGAACTTGCTGTAATGCAGAGTGACACTAGGTCAAAAGGGATTTATTGGCAAAAGTACAGATCAACTGCTTTCTGACAGTGACCAGCACGTAATGAGGTGCTTGGACAACCGTACCCTGAAAAAGGGAGGCTAGGTAAGAAAAGCAAACCACCAAGACAAAGGAAAATCTTAAGAGGAAGCCAATGTGCATCAAGCCCTTTTGCAACCATCCAAAGTCTTTCCACAGGACTCCTCAGACAGCACCATTTTAAAAGTCACGGGCAGCTTTTTGTTTCCCCTGAAGAAAAGCATCCAGCATGTAATGTGCCTCTGATCAATTCCCTGTAAGCAGCATTGTCATTAAGCGAGCACAAAAACCATTCTGCGTTTCCAAGAACACAGCTGGGCTGGCACAGAACTGGGGATCATGCGCGGGCACCCAGCAGGAGGAACCCACCCCAGTTCAACCATCACGTGCACGACCTTGGAGTGGCCACCAGGCCGTCTCTCTCTTCCTGACACCCTCTGAGTCACAGACCATTGCTCATTCACATCCCTCCCTCCAACCCCCTCTGTCACTGGGCGAGTTTATCCCTGGCCCCTTCATGGAGTTCCCAGACTGCCTCCAGGCTCTGGTCACAGGAAATGCCAAGCAAGTCAAGTGGTGGCCCTCTCCCAGCATGGCCCCACCACCCCCGACTGGCCGTCAGCCCTGAGTCAGATAATAGAGTGTTGCAAAACTAGGGAGAGAGGAAGAGGGGGGCAGGGGGCAGTGGGGGTGGGGTACGGGCTGAGAAGGCAAGGAGACTTCCTCAGTACCCACAATGGGCACGCAGTGCACCCACCTTGAAGCCGGAGAGAAAGGAGCGCTGGTCACAGGGGGTTGCTTCCCCTGAGGTGGGCAGTTCAGATCCACCAGCTGTTCTGTGGGAGGAAGAGGAGGCGCTCTGTCCCTGTGAAGATTTGCAGCCTTAGAAACCCCTTCATCCCAGGGCATCACCACTCGGCATCAGGATCCACTCCACGGCTAGATGACAGGGCCCACCTTGACGACCCACGCTGTGGAGGAAAGGTTCATGCCGTCCGCCTCTTGTCCCCTGGACTAGGCTCCAGTAGAAAGGTAAACAAAACCAAAAAATGCCAGCTGGGAAGATTGTGATGGAGAGAAGTAGTCTGTGAGACTGGCTTCAAAGTCCGCAGCAGGATCTAGTTGGCTTTCATTTTTAATGTGTCATCAAGTGCAGAATCCTAGGTGGACAATTCGGGATGCAGACGGACAGACAGGACAGCCAGCGGCCGGTGTGTGTGTGTGTGTGTGTGTGTGTGTAGGAGGTCCAGGGTGGCAACCTTGTCTCCCCTGACTTCCATGCAAGCAGTTTCTTTCACAAATGTGGTTTTGGTATGCAAATCACTCCCTGCAGATTTCTGTGTGCAAAATACAGCATAGAGAAAATGGCCCTCTTGCCAAGGAAGATCGGAGTTGTTGGCTGCTGTCTAATGAAATAGCAACAAAATTCTGATTTCTTTTCCTTTCGCTGCTCCCTCTCTCTCTCTCCAACAATGTCTCAGGAAGCGTGTTTTTGGCACATGAAAGGGACCGTATTTGGCGTTGGGTTCTGTTCTTGTGATTTAAAATTTAAAAACTGCTTACTGAATCCGCTACCTCCTCCCCCGCCCCACAAAGCCATACCAATGTTTAGTGGGATTTCATTCAGCCTTTCACAACAGCATGCCACGTCGAGTGAGTGGAAGCACTCCTCCTGAAACCGCAGATGGGTTCGCCTTAGAGGTTAGGCTGCTAGCCTCCACAGACGTCCTCTTTTTCTGCTAAGTCTGTGCTTACTCGGTGTTTTCAGCGTATACTGTGAAACACGTGTAGCCCCTGATGGATGGGCATCCAGTTGTCTTGGGAAGGAAAGGGGACATGTTTTGTGTTTTAAAAAAAAAAAACAGAGCTGAGCCCCGGTGGCGTAGTGGTTGAGTGCGGGACTGCGGCCCACTGGCGTGGCAGTTCAAATCCAGCAACAGCTCTCCAGGAGCAAGGCTAGGCCTCCCACTCCCACCAGAAGGCAGTGATGCCCCCTCTCCAAAAAAAAAAACCTCCCTCCTCCTTGTGTGCCCATTGGGTGTGAGCACGCTATTTGCAAGGTCATGCTTTCACCGCCGCTGCCACCCCACCCCAGGCAGAAGAATGAGACATCGCTCTGATGGCCTCCCTTACCTCCGTACTGGAAGCCATCCCCCAAGGGCACTTCTTGGGAGCCAAGGGGAGCAGGTGGCCTAGCTCAAGTGTGCTGTGGGGGTCCTTGTCACAGACTTGGAAGCAGAATTCAGGCTGCCCGGCTCTCGGGAGTAGGTTTGGGGTTTTGTTTTTTTTTGCCCAATCAGCCTCGAGGATGGCCAGGGGCCGTCCCTCCTCTCATGGAACTGATGGATGCTTCCCCCGACACAGCTTCCCCCTGCCTGGCCCCCACCCTGGTTTTGCTTCTTGCGGGGCCAGGCGGGGGTATTTCCAACCTGCTGAATGAAGCGCTCATTCATTGGACCAAAACAAAGCTTCCTTGAGGGCCTTTTCAAACGGATGTCAGCAGCTGGGGGAGAACGATGGGTGAGTGCAGCGGTCCTCCCTGTGACCGGCCTTCACAGAAGGCTGAAGAAGAGGGGGTAGTGTGCGCTCAGCTCCCTCCGTCATTCATTCATTCATTCGGTCAGCATGGGTGGAGGGAGGAAGGGAACCATCCCATCCGCTGTGGAACTACGGGCCCTGGGCACCGCGGCTGGAACGAAGGAAGAGGCAGGGACAGCACTGTGGAGGGCAGTGGGGGAGCCTCAGTGCTCTGTCACTTCCCGTGTCAATCGCTGTGTCTTGTCTTCTCGGACTCTGCTCCCTCTGAGGGGAACGGCCCACCACCGCCCTCCCTTTGGTCAAGTCAGAGCCTCTGGGGATAAAGCACCTTTGAGGCCTCTTAGGATGACTGGAGGGCCCCTGCCCGTGCCCCCGGCCCTCCCTCAGGCTCTAAGCCTGCCTGATTCCACACCTCAGCAGCCGGGGATCCTGTGCCACCTGCTATGTTTACAACTTTGGGCAGGCCCCTTCTTCGAGGCAGGAAAAGATGACTTCCTCCCTCCTCCTGTGAGCAACCTGCGGGCCAGGGCTTCCAAAGCTTTTCAGAACAGAGGCAACGGGACAGAGTCCCAAGAGTGAAAGTTCCCATGCTGGGGACCACTGCCTCTGGGAAAGCTCCTGAGAGTCAGTGTCCCCCACGCTGAGAGATAGGCCCGGGCTCTGCCCGCCTCCTGCCACCTGGCCCACATGTGCCCAGCATGGCGTCAGGCCCCAAACATTGGAGCTGTTATTGCTGCTATAACTTAACCTCGCTCTGACATCCGTGCAATAAGAACCACCTTACTAATTTGCCAGGAGAATCACATAGACCGGGGGGAATGAAGAACCCTGTCAACGGAAAGGCGCTTTGGCAAAGCTCATGCTTCTTTGTGTCTCCATTAACCAGCTATTCATTCATCTGTTTCCTCCTCCGAGACTGACTAAATCCCCTTTCTGCTGGGAAGCTCAGCCTGGGATGAACTGAAATCATTCTTGGGCCCACAGAGCTCACCAGTCGGGGGCGGCGGTGGGGGGAGAGGTCAGACAGGATGACAGGTGAGTGCACAATTAGGTGGGGACATTGGGGCAAAGTGGGGGTCCCCGAGCATGGAGGGGGCAGGGCTCATGGATGAGTTCCCCAGAAGCAGCCACGTGACGGGTCCCAGAAGAATTTGGGGTGCAGAAAAGTATTATGGGTCCAGAAAACCATGAGACTGCTCAGGGGGTTGAGGCCTGCAACATCACAGCCCAGAGCCTAGCGTCTGCCAGCAGGAGAGTGGGGGATACAATGCATCTGGGGAGACTGTGGAGGGTGGCTGTGTTAGTCTACGTTGACTAGAGAAACAATTCATAGGCACTCATATGTTGATAAGAAAGAGTGCTAAAGAAAGAAAGAGCATTATATTACAAGAACAGTTGAATATTGAAAAAAGTCCCAGCCCAATCCAGATCAGGTCTGATATCAGTCCATGTGTCTGATACTAATCTGTAATGTCCTCTTCGGACTCATGAAACACATGCAATGACGCCAAATGCAGGAAGATAACAGGTCAGTGGTTGGGTAGCCTTGTGGATCCAGCGGCGGTGAAGACATCTCAGTGCTGACAGGGGTCTCCACGTGGCTCCTTAAGCTCCAGGGCTCTAATGGCTGTGTGCAGAAAAGTCTCACAGGGAGTGAGTCAGGGTCTTGAGTCAGTGTCCTGTCTCCAGGGAGCTGTTTATCTCTTTAGTAACTTCCAAATATGGTCAGCAAGCTGTGACCTGATTGACAGATAAACTCCACGCCTTCACTCAGAAGTCTCAAACTGACAACAGCTAATAGAACTACCACAGTGGGGAATGCAATATATCCAGGGAGATAGTTGGTGGAGGCTGAGGGCTGGGGAAGGGAGACTGGACCAGAGAGTGGAGACCCCGAGGGCCTGTGTGCTTGCAGTGGCAGCTGTTAGCTGCTGTGGAGACTGCACACGCCCAGAACAAACACTGCCCGAGGTGAGCTGTGGGTCTGACCCTTGTGAGCAGACCCTCCTCCTCCCTAGTCCACCTCAGTCTGGAAGCTGTGCTCAAACTTGCAAAGCCCACTGAGGGGGGGGGGGTGGTAGCTGCACACAAGCTCATGGGTCAGGACTCAGACCTCGCTCTCCCACACGGAAGGCAAGAACTCCACCACCAGCCCCAATGTGTGCCTGGGAGATGCACACTGAATCCCTGGATAGACGGGATGGAGCCCAGGTGTGCCGAGGTTATAGGCTGGGCTGCCAACCACGATGCCAGCCATTCAAAGCTACCAGCTGCTGCGGGAAGAAAGAGGAGGCATTCTACTCCCATGAAGAGTGACAGTCTAGGAAACCCACTGGGGCGGTTCTGCTCTATGAGTCAGAACCCACTCGGGGCAGTGGGAAGTAAGTTGAGAAGGAGCCCTGGTGGAGTCGTGGTTACACGTTAGGGCTGCTAGCTGCAAGGTCAGCGGTTCAACTCCACCGGCGACTTCTTGGGAGAAAGATGAGGCTTCCTGCTGCCAGAAAGATGTATAGCCCTGTTATCAGACACAGAACAGTATGAAACCGATTATGGCAGACGTAGGTAGGTTCAAAATATGATATCGTATCACTTGATCTCCCCCTTGACCCATTTTAAATCTGTCTCTGCTTTGGAAAGGTGAAGGGCATGCACCGGTGGGGTCAGGCCCGGGTGATCCCCTTCTGGCCCTGGACCGGGCGTGGAGCACCTGGCTGCCATGCAGAATGCCTTGGGAAGTGGGTTGCCTCAGGTGCAGCGAGGTTAGAAGCCGCCCCTATCGTTTGACCTCACTTATGATCCACCTGGATGTGTTCTGGTTGTTAATACCTCTGCTTCCCTCTCGGTTGAGGTGTTCGTATGATTTCGATGGCTGTCCGTGTGCGTTTGGCCAGCTTGTTTGTGTTTGCATGTTTTCCTGGATATCAAATTCAGGGCAGCATCTATAGTGACAACGACTGATGAATAATGGTGCGGGGTGGGGGGGCTGAGAGGGGCAGAGGTGATTGTGGCGTGAGGGGCAGCTAAGACCATTGAGGACAAGAATGAAGAGCATGACCCTAAGCGGAGGGTGGCGGCGATTGTACAACTCTTCTGAGGTGGCCGAACGGTGGACTAGTGAGCTGTGTGAATTCTACGCTCATAAAAGTGGAGGTGACAGAAAGTCTTGGCTCAGAAACCTCCTGCGAGCGGGCAGTCTTGCTCTGCTCCAGAGCTCTCCGGGACTCACCCGGGGCTCAGTAGCAGCTGGTGATGTTTACGGCGGCTGAGAGCCCCTCGAAGGATGAAGCGCTTTGGAATCACCTTCTTGTCCTCACCCCAATTCTCCGGCACTGGGCGCACAGGGCGGGTCAGAGAATCCGAGGTGAGGTGGCTGATGGGACATGCCGCAGTCCAGCCCGCGAAGGGCCCAACACCACCAGTGCTGGGGCTGGGTTGACATGGCCAACTTCTCCCTGGGCACGCCAGGGGAGGCATTGGCCACTGAGCCAGGACATCCATCACCTAAGACTGCACATCCACAGGAAAGTGGGATTTGTGTGATCAAAATTGACTTTCAGCTAATACGGCTGAATCCCTGTCCTTGTCAGGTGTCACCCAGCCAGACTGACTCCTAGCAGCTGCGGGCATGACAGAGCAAAGGGCCGCTGGCCTGCCTGGGCTTGCCTGCCACAGGGCTTTAGAGATATACAGGATACGGTCGGCTATTTCCAGTCTAGGGGACCAGGCCGTGCTCAAATCAACATGACTTGTTGATCAGACAATGGGCTCTGGCGCACACTGTGGTAGTGACATGATCCGGTGTCAATTTGGGACTTGAGAGGATCAAGAATGAAGGGGTGGAGTCTAGTTTGTCTGTCGGGTCATAGCCACGGAGGTCTCTGTGTGGGCATGGCTATCTCCTGAGGATTCTGGGAATTCCTGTGTTTTTCCTCCCTGGAGGCGGAGACACAGTCTCTCTTGACTCACTCTCTGAGAGACGCTCTACTGACAAGACACATGTCACCACGCTGATAGACCCCGTGCCCTGGGAACTGGAGGAGTCATGTGGAAACACCCCTGCCAGCACTGAGATGCTTCTACCACCACTGGATCCACAAGACTTCCCACCCACTGGCCTGTGATCTTCCTGCCTTTGGCATCATTGCATGTGTGTCATGAGTCTGAAGAGGAACATACAGATTGGTACTGGACATCTGGGCTAATATCGAACTTATGAACTTGATCCGGACTGGGTTGAGATGTTTTCTCAATATTCAACTGCTCTCGCATAGAAACCTCTTGCAGCAGTTCGAACTCACCAGAAAGGTGAGAGTTTCTGCTTCGGTCACCGTGAGTCGACATCAGTTTGATGACAGTGGGTGTGCCTGAAGAAACCAAGCCTCATTTCGACAAAGGAGCTCCGATCCGTATGCCCTGACGTGAGGCGGGGCTGGTACTATATGACTAAGCCCCTCTGAAGGAACGTGCCGAAAATAAACACTTGAAAGTTTGCCCAGATTGCTGTAATCTGATTAATCTAACAAAGAGGCTCAGTCGCTGCCTCAACCAGGGGGATTCGTGTTTACCATGTAATTTGCCACGAGCAGATAAACACGCCCCGGCCCCGCTTGCAGAAGAATCGCATGCTCCCTGGCAGGAAAACAGCGAGAGAGGATTAGAGACCCCAAATACCGGGGTTTAGATCCCGAGCAAATGTTTGCGCATCTTCCGTAACACCCGCCACCCACCCCTACCTCCTCCAGAGATGTGCGTGCCTTTTCTCATGGGCCGTGTCCCCCTGGAGGTTCTGATCGGACATGCTAGCCACTCAGGGAAGTCTCAGGCGGATGTCTACCCCCGGGGCTCACCAGGCAGCTCAGAGGTCGGTCTCGATTCTGATCGTGTTGTCACCAGGAGATGGGAGGACAGACGTGCAGGTTGCATCTGGCGACCGTGTCAGGGCAGGCGGCTCAGGGGCTACAAGTGGATCTGCAGACTGAGCTCAACAGTTCAAGCTCACTAGCGACCTTGAGGGAGAACAACGAGGCTTTTTCCACTGCTGTGGAGAGTCCCGGTGGCAGAAACCCAGCAGGCCGGGTTTTCTTCGAGCCTAGAGGTCACTCTGCGTGGCGTGGCCTGGATGACAGGGAGTGAGACGAAACGTTTGTGCAGGGTTTCCGCAGAATAGTCGTTTTCTTATCAGAAATATCCTTGTCATTCGTTATACCAACAAAACCATGTGTTCTCAGCAAACATCCTGTGCTACTGTACTCCTGGAACCTCCTAACCTGCTCAAGGGGTCCAGTCGCGATCACCTAATTACAACGAGGCTTGGGCTGCCTGGGCTACGTGAGTCAACTGTTGTGTCCATCCTGGCGGGTGCCTTTACAGGCGAGGGGTCGGTCAACTCTTCTAATGACTTCGCTGCAAATCCCAAACCAAACCTCCCTCCCTTGAGTCAATACCTACTCACAGCAGCACAGAGCTGGAGGCCGGGCACTGCCGTGGAAGCAGGGAGCCTCCTCTCTCTCCTCCAAGCACAGCTGCTGGGCCTCCGCCTCCGGCCTGGGGGTCGGCACCCCAAAGCTTCCTGGACACCACCCCAGGGCTCTTTCCCTTCGCTACCTTAGTGCAGTCATGGGTAGTCCTGAACCTATAGGATAACTCTTTTTACTTTTTAAGAATGAAGGAAATAGGGAACAGTTTTCAGAGGTTTCTGATGAGTTCCCAACATTGTGACTGACAATACTGTCATGCGATGTGGAAATCTTACACAAGATGCTTTGTGTGACCGTCGTCCTGGTTAGGCGCCGTCGAGACTGTCGAGGCCCACAGCAGCCCTGGGCACAACAGAAGGCAGCACTGCCCAGTCCTGCACTGTCCTGCCGCTGTCCTTACACTGGAACCCACTGTGGCAGCCTCCGTGTCCATCTGTCTTGTCCAGAGCCTTCCTCAGTGTGAGGCCCTAACGCAGGCCTGTCCTCTTCTGGTGACATATCTGAGGTTCACAAAACGACATCTCGGCATCCTGGTCTCTAAGGAGCTGTTTTCCCCGAGGCTTCTCGGATGGTTCTTTGGGCGGTCCGTGGCGCTGTTCTCCAGCAACAGCACCCTTCAGAGGCATCACTGCCTCTTCGGTCTCCCTGATTCACAGCCCAACGTGCTCCTGCACAGGAAGGAGGTGAGTGAGCACACCATGGCTGGGGTCAGACGCAATTTCGTCTCCACACAGAAACATCCTTGCTCTTCAGCATTTTAAGTAAAGAGGTCTTAGTTACGCAGATTTGCCTATCAAGACCTTGCGGACAACTTCAACCTTGTCTCCATTGATCATGATGTCACGGATTGGCCCAGGGGTGAGAATTCTGGTTTGGTTTATTTTTGTTTGTCTGCTTGTTTTGTGAAATCACTGCCCTGGTGGGAGTAGGAGGCCCAGCCTTGCTCCTGGAGAGTTGCTGCTGGATTTGAACCGTCAACCCTGTGGGCCGCAGTCCCGCACACAACCACTAGGCCACCAGGGCTCAGCCTCTGGCTTGTTTTACATGGCGTTGCCATCCAGGGGGAAAGGCTGCAACCCTGGATCTTCATCAGCAAGTGCTTCAAGTCCGCCTCACTGTCAGCACGTAAGGCTGTGTCACCTGCCTGTCGTGGGCACTTAAGGAGCCTTCTTCTGATCCCGACGCCGCGTTCTTCTTCACGGAGACCGGTCTTCCTGGCCATTTGCTCAGCGTACGGATTGAACAAGGATGGCAAGAGGCTACAACCCCAACACACACAGTTCCTGATCTGAGCCATGCAGTAGTCCCTTGTTTGTCCAAACAACTGCCTCTGGAGCCACAAAGGTACAACGAAGTGCTCTCGGACGCCCCTCCTTCTCCAGGATCCCCAGCATTTGTGGGAGCCCCATAGCGGCTCACAGTCTGTGAAGCACACGTAAACATCTCTCTAGAACGTTCTGCTTTTGGTCAAGATCCCGTTAACATCAGGGATAGTATCGCTTAGTCCAGATCTTTTTGTGAATCTGGCTGGAACCTTTGGCAATGTACTGCTACAGCCATGCCCTGTTAATGACACTGTTCATCATCTCCATCAAACGCACCGATTTTTCTTTGGGTGAGTGATTTTCCTTTTCATTCACTGTTGCGTGATTTTCAGCAAATTTCTACTTGCCAGCGACCGCATCCATCCCAAAGCCCGCTGCCTTAGAGCCGGTGGCGACGCACAGTGACTGTGTAGGACAGGGTAGGCCCACTCCTTTGGGTTTCAAAGACTGTAGCTGTTTATGAGATAGAGAGCCCCATCTTTCTCCTTCAGAGTGCCTGGTGGTTCTGAACCACCGACCCTGCCCTTGGCAGCCCAAGCCGTCACCACGATGCCACCAGGGCTCTGATCTCGATGATACAGTTCTATAATTGCACATTCCATGGACTCACTTTTCCCTGGGCCGGGTTCAGGCATCGATCGCTTCCGGCGAGTTGGCAAGGTGGCCATCTTCCAATGCTTGGCATGGATGAGTGAGCGCTTTCAGTGCTTGTTGAAACACTTCAACTGATATGCCACTAAAATCCTGGAGCCTTGTTTTCGCTAACGCTTTCAGGGCAGCTTGAAATTCTGCTCCGCTCTTTGGTTTCTCCATTTCTTTCATTGACCAACTTAGCTGCTCGATAACGAGGAGCCACTTTTAGAGTCTCTTCCCACCTGCGTGTTGATCCTTTCTTGTTTCCCCCCCTATCTCTTTAATGAGCTTTTGCTTCCTTGGTGCATGATGGTCCTGAGGTCCCCACACAATTCATCTGGTCTTCTGTCATTAGCGCTCGATGAATCCAAGCTACTCTTGAAATGTGGGTGGGAGACCCGCAAGGTCACACGTTGGCTGTCATGGACTTGCTTTCATTTCCTTCCGCTTTCTCCTGAACTTACTTGTGAGCAACGGAAAGTCTGAACTAAAGTCTGCTCCTGGTTGTAGCTACTGACTTGGAGCTCCTCCCTCTCCGCTTCCCACAATTCAACTTCTGTGGATTCCACATGGAGAAGTCCATCTGTGTAGTCACCTTTTGTGTTGAGGAGAAAGATAGTCTCAATGGCAAAATTCTACCTTGCAATCCTCAGCTTCCTTTTTAACACCAAGACCTTGTTTTCCAACTGCTGCTACTTCCTGTGTTTCCAACATTTGCATTCCAACTGCCAATCATTATCGATGCATCTTCATTTCCTGTTGGATCGATTTTCGGCTGAAGACATTGGTCAAGTTCTTTAGTTTATGCATCACCAGCCTCAGTGGTGGATGCAGACGTTTGAACAACAATGGCATCGATTGGATTTCCTTGCATGTGATTCCATCAAGGACACCACTGTATTTGAAGATAGATTTTGAAAGATCTTTTGTGATGATGAATGCAATGTCATCCCCGGCATAGTAAGCCGTATTATTTTTCTGATTCAAAATGGCCAGTACCCGTTCATGAACGCCTAGATACTGATCTTTATGTGTTCCGGTTCGTTTCTCAGAACTTTGCATTTTCCTCAGTTCTGACTTGGTCCGTTCCCGGTTCCTATTATCGATTGGTGGATGCAGTTGTTCCTTCTCACCTTGCGTCGTACCCTGTCGGCAGATGAAGGCCCTGAAGGCTTTACTGCACCCCCGTCATTCCGGCCGACTCTGCTTTGAGAAGGCAGCTCTTCCTGACGTGGGCCGCCGACGCCTTCCTCAGAGCCTGGTCTCGGTCTGGAAGGCCTGCTGAGAGCTGTGGGTGACCCTTGAAGTATCAGGCGACACTGTCTCCAGCATCACAGCAGCACACACGGCACCGCACTGCAACCATGGGCAGACACACCGCCGGGTTTGCTCTTAATGGCCATATAAGAAATATTATGCCGACGCCATGTGTCGTGATGTTTATGAAATGCTGCTCTCTGCGAGCCAGTCGGGGTGCAGTGGGGTGACAGTGACGTAGGCAATTCCGCTCTAGTTCTTCAATGCTTCCTGCCCCCCCCCCCCATTATCATGATCCCAATTCTAGCTCACAAACCCAGCGAGACCAGAGGATGTACACTGGTACAGATGTGAGCCGGAAACATGGGGGATTCAGGGTAGATGAGCCCTTCAGGACCAGTGACGGGAGTGGTGATAGTGGGAGGGTGGAGGGAAGGTGGAGTAGAAAGGAGAAACCAATCGCAGAGATCTACATATAACCTCCTCCCTGGGGTACAGACAGCAGGGAAGTGGGTGAAGGGAGACATCAGACAGTACAATATGGCAAAATAAAAATTTATAAATGATCAGGAATTCATGACAGAGGAGGAGGGAGGGAGCTAATACCAAAGGCCTAAGTGGAAAGAAAATGTTTTGAGAATGCTGATGGCAACAAATGTGCAAATGCGGTTTGCCTACAATAGATGTATATATTGATTGATAAGAGTTGGATGAGCCTCCAATAAAATGATTTTTTTAAAAAAGAAACACTGTTTGTATTAGTCCGGGTAGACTAGAGAAATAAATCCATAGACACGCATATGGATATAAGGGTATGGTTTATATACAAGAGGAATAGGACATTAAGAAAGCATCCCAACCCAGTCCAGTACAAAGTCATAAGTTCGATATTAGCCCATATGCCCTATACCAGTCTATAAAGTCTCCTTCCGACTCACGAAGTCACAGGTCAGTGGGTGCAGAGTCCCGGCACTGACAAGGGTCTCCCCATGGCTCCTCGCTTCCAGGGCTCAGGGTCCGTCAACAGCATCCAGTGGTGGTAGAAGCAACTCAGCATTGGCAGGGGTCTCCACGTGGCTTCTCCAACTTCAGAGGTCATCAGGGCAAAGCCGTGTGGGTTCTCCTCCGGCTCCTTCAGCTCCTCGGACATTGCCATCTTGTCTTCTCCATAGTTTGTTGTCTCTGAAACTAACTCCCAGCAACTGAGGAGATAGCTTCTCATCTCCAAGAGGGAAATATCACGAGATTTCCCAGAATTCTCAGGAGAAAGCCATGCCCACACTGAGGCCTCATTGGCTACTTAATGGCTATCTCCAGATTAACAGGCTAGACTCCATCCCTACATCTCAATCATGAAATTAACATAAGCACGTGACCCCCCACACTACTCTATGATAGAGACTGAAAATAAACATCACTCAGATTCTGTCTGGTCTGACACCAAAGGAGATCCCTTGGTGGGCATGGGGGCAGTGACACCACACATCGCCTCACTAGATGACATCACCCCCATGATGTCACTGATTCTATAGCAGATTTGGGGGTGACTTCTGAGCTGAGCCCCTCTTCCTAGACTGAGGCGACTCTAAAATGCGATGCCTCTCCCCAAGGTCCCTAGAGGAGTGGTGGTTCTGGGGCTATGATGTTCTCAGGAGCAGTGGTGTGCCGGGGACCGTGATGTTGTAGGGATAATGTGTTCTAGGGACAGTGGTGTTCTCGGGCAATACTGCTTGGGGGATGGTGGTAGTCTAAAGAAATGGGTTTGGGGGCAGTGGAATTTTAGAGTGGGGTCTTAGAGACTGTGGGGTTTAGGAACAGTGGGGTTCTCAGGCGGTGAGGCTTTAGGGAAAGTGGAGTTTTAGGGACAGTGATGTACTGGGGACAGAGATATATAGGGACAGTGGGTTTCTAGGGGGCCTTTAGGGGCAGTACTGTTTTAGGGACAATGGGGCTCTATGGGGCAGAGAGTTTAAGTCAGTGAGGGTTTGTGGGTAGTAGGATCTTAGAGACAGGGGTTCCAGGGGCAGTGGATTTCTTGGGACATCAGTGTTTTAGGGGCAGGGTATACTAGGAGCAATGCCATCTTGGGACACTAGGGCTCTAGGGGAGAGGGACTTTGAGGAGAGTGGGCTTGTGGGCACAGTGGCGTGTTGTGCAATACTGTTGAGCATGGTGCCGGTGCTCATGCTTGCAGACCACCGGGAGGAGTTCAGCAATAGTCTAAGAGCATCAGGGAGGGTAGTGTGGGGGGGGCATGCCAAGCCCCCATGGATACACACACACACACACACACACACACACACACACACGCCCTGCCATCTCTGCAGAAGCTAGACATGTGGAGCGTGCGCCTGCCCCTTGACCTCTGCCCTCCGCCCTCACACCCTGGAGGCGCATGCAGTGTCCCGTCCCCGTGTGTGGAGGAAGGAAACCGTGTCCCCCGTGCAGACCGGAGAGGAGGCCAGGGCAGCCGAGAGGAAAACATTGTCCCTCTGTGCCCTGCTGGGTAAAAGTGGCCCGTGCTGACTGAGGGCGCCCGTGGGTGTCACAAAGGCCACCAGCTGACAGGCTGGCAGCGTGAGCTCACCCAGGAGGCCAAGGATGCCCCGCCTGGCGTCTGCTTCATAACGTGCATGGCCGCCACCTGACGGGGCGCCTAGCCGACACACGCCCACCTGACGGCAACGTGCAGCTGCAGCCCGGGTCCCCGAGCTCCCTGTCTCCATGGCAGCAAGCAGCCTCAGAGTCTGCCCTCTGAGTGATGGTGGGTTTGGATCAATGACCTTGTGGTTGGCAGCCCACTGCCTGACCCACAGTGCCACCAGGCTCTGAGAGCCCTGTGGGAGCCTCACCTACAAATCTAGCTCACTCGTCTCCCTGCTCCCTGCTCTACCTTACCCGCTTACATACCCCACTCACCACAGCCCACCCCAACCTGCCAGGCATGCCCAGAGAATACTCTGCGGTTCTCAAGATTGTGGGCCACATCTGAGCGGCCCCATGCTTCCCTCCTGGTAATCCCTCCTGTGCATTGACGAAACGGGCTGTCTTTTGAGGGTCTGATCTGGGATATGGCTCATGGAGTAAAACGTAATAGGAATGGTGGAGCTGGAGGTGGAGGTGGTGGAGGTGGTGGTGGTGGTGGTGGAAGTGGAGGTGGATGTGGTAGAGATGGAGGTGGAGGTGGAGGTGGTGGTGGTGGTGGTGATGTTGGAGGAGGAGGTGGAGGTAGTGGAGGTGAAGGTGAAGGTGGAGGCAAGGGAGGTGGTGGTGGAAGTGAAGGAGGTGGATGTGGAGGTGATGGAGGTGGAGGTAGAGGTGCTGGTGGATGTGGTAGACGTGGTGGTGGAGGTGGAGGTGATGGAGGTGGTGGTGGTGGAAGTGGAGGTGGTGGTGGTGGTAGATGTGGTGGTGAAGGTGGAGGTGGAGGTGGTAGAGGTGGAGGTGAAGGTGGTGGAGGTGGAGGTAGCGGTGGTGGTGGTGGTGGAAGTGGAGGTGGATGTGGTAGACGTGGTTGTGGAGGAGGAGGTAGACATGGAAGAAACAGGGTGGTGGAAGTGGAGGTGGAATTGGAGGTGGTGGAAGTAGTAGAAGAGGAGGTGGAAGAGGCTGAGGATAGTGGAGGTGGAGATGGAGGTGGTGGTGGTGGAGGTGGAGGTGGTGGAGGTGGTGGAGGTGGAGATGGAGGTGGTGGAGGTGGTGGTGGAGGTGGTGGTGGTGGTGGTGAAGGTGATTGCCCCCTCACAAGCCCCTGAGCAGGAGCAGAAATGCCCTGCATCACAGGTCGTTTCCCAAGGAGTGACTGGATGTTTAAAGTACAGCAGATCACAGAAACCATTGTGCCACCCGGTCCCCATGGAGTTAACAGTATATTAACCTTTAATAGTATATAGTAGTATATATTATTATTTAACAGTATATTAAATATTATATTATATTATTATATTTATAATTATATATTATATAAACATATAATTATTATATTATATATTTATAATTATATAAACAGTATATTGACCTTTAAATTTTTCATTCACTTGATAAAAAGCAGGCTATCTCATCCCTCCGTGATTATATGAAGACAGTGATGGGATTTGACACCCAGGATTCCCTAGGATGGACAAAGCATAGCCAGCTCGCCCGCTGGCACATCCCTGGTTCCAGGTCCAAGGTGGTGTGTTCAGGAACGGGGACCAGAATCCCCCACAGCAGTCTCGAAGGAGCAGTCTTTTCTCTGGGAGAAGGTTACAAAGAAACCCATGTTTCCCTGTGACAGTGTATTGAGTCTTTTGTTAGTTATCTTTTTCAAGTTACCGATGTGGGGCTGGGGTGTCTTTCCTTTAGGGGTACGCTTAGTGACTGCACCCCTGACCATGCTCATGGGGCCAGCGCCTGTGACTGCCCACATTCCTCGTCATGACTGAACCCCCAAGACAGCGAGGATTTCTGTCGCCCATCTCCCGGGCGGGGACTGTGTTTGTCAGTTTGTCGTTTTCTGCACAGCCTGCCGCCCACTGGGACTTCTCAGCAAGACACAATAATTGCCCCTAATTGTAGTGGGCATGACAGTCGATGAAGTGGGAACATAAACCCTTCCTTCTCCAACAAAGCCCACACTAGTCACGGCATGGCGTCTTCTGCCACCCTGGGGGGTGGGTGGAAGGTAGTGGGCCAACTCCTCAGAGCAGTGATTATCAACCTGGGGGTCGCAGCCCCTCCCGAGGTTGAACGACCCTTTCACAGGGGTCGCCCGATTCTTACCAGTAGTCAAATGACAGTTATGAATAGCAACAAAAATAATCTTATGGATGAGGGGGTGGTCACCGCCACATGAGGACCTGCTTTCAAGGTCTCAGCATGAGGAAGCTCCACTCTAAATAAGGTGGTTAAAAGATGACGGGCCAGTCCCTGCTGCATATTTGTTTGGGATGAGAAGTCTTGTAAGATGTAAGCCTATGGGAGGGACACGGGACAGAGGGGGAGCAGCCTCATGACTCCTGTTCCCAAATTCAAGGGATGGACTTTGTTTCTACCAGCTCAGTTCTGTCCCCAAGGCAGCTGACCAGCGTGTCTCTAGTCCAGGGGTCCTCAAACTACGACCTGCGGGCCACATGCGGCCTGCCGAGGACATTTATCTGGCCTGCCAGCTGTTTTTGCCACCGCTGCCTGTTCTGCTTAGCAGCTGACTCATCCTGGGCCTGCAGTGAAGTTGTTCACAGCTTTTTTGTTTTGTTTTGTTTTTTAGCTATAGTCCAAGCAACAGTGAACTTGCCCCCTGTTTAAAAAGTTTGAGGACCCCCGCAAGCCTGTTCGCTCAAGCTCCTGCCAGGAAAATGCATCACCAGTGTCCCCAGATTCCTGTCCTCCTCCTTCCAGCAAAGGCACCTGCCAGCTGGTGCCAACCAAGAGTGACACTGACCCAGATGGACATGGGTGTCCAGGAACTGGGGACTAGCCGCAGGAGAGGAGGGAGCATGCCACCTCTCTTTCTAGACACCTGGGCGCACACTCCCCTCCAGCACGGGTCCGTCACATCTCCTGTCAACAGCTGAGCCGGGCTGGCAGATGTGTGCCAGGTCACACGGCAGAGATGCCGCTGCCCCCTGGGGCGGCTCCCTGGTTCGTGTGCATGTCTGCACCAGGCTGACAGGCAGCTGCAAGGCCGAGCTGCAGGGACCGTGTCCCCCCAGGGGCTCGCACCTCACAAGCTGTGTCCTCACGTCTTCTCTCTGAGGTTTGCTCCTTGCACTGGGGTCCTTAGGGCAGCCCCCAAGACTCCTGCCCCCACCCCCTGAGCACCAGCCCAGCTCCTGGCTCATCAGGGCCAAGTGAACATTGGCTGTGCCCATGGAGGCCTCTGTGTGGGCCAACAGCTGTGGTCTTCTTTCTATCTGCAGAGGGCTGAGCGGGGCACCTCTCCGGGGTCCCTGGACTTCCCTGTGGGGCAAGCACACATCTCGGGTCAGACAGCTGTGGAACCCGATTCCACATAGCCATGGGCGGGGGAACTTTCCAAGCCTCAGTCTCCTCTAAGTCAACCCTAGGACGGATGATAACCACCCCCGGCCCTGTTCCCATCGACTCCAACACGTGGAGATGGATGCTTTACAGACGAGAGCTTCCCACAGGGTCTTCGTCTTTGTGCGAGAGGAGCCCGGGCGGGGTAGTGGGTGCACGCTGGGCTGCTTGTCACGAGGTCGGCAGTTTGAAGCCACCAGCCCCCACCATGCCGCGGCCTTCAGCTGTGCGGACCATCACAAACGCCGGGTAGCCTTGAGAAGAACGCGAACTTTGGGACACTGCGCCGTGCTCTCGAGCATCTTGGACACGGATCAGGAGGCAGCGCTGGGAGCAGGACAAGGGACTGCCGCTTGGTGTCCCATCAGGAAAGGTGTGCCCCGGGTTTGAATCCTCTGGCCGCACGGATTCCGTGTGCACGCCGAGCAAATCATCGGAGAAGCTGGGATCTGTGAAGAAGACGGTGCCGGCGGGATTGGAGGAAGGCTGGTGAGCAAGCCGCGATACACAGGGGACACAGCCTTGCTGGCTGGCAGTGAAGAGGGCTGGAGGCATGTGGACTTGATCGGATGAAGATGTCGACCTTCAGTGTGATGTGCAACTCGAGGTGAAGAAGGCTAAACCCCTCACGCTTGAACTAACAGGGACATCGTGGTAAAGAGGGAACACGTTGACGTCATCAAGGATTTCCTCTGGCTTGGATCCACAGTCACTGCTCAAGAGAGCAAACGATGCCTTGCATTAAGTAAAACTGCTGCCCAAGACCTCCTTATGTAAGTGCTGAAAAGGAAGCATGGTGCTCTGAGGACGAAGGTTGGTTCGACTGAAGCCACAGTGTTTTCAGGGGCCTCCAATGCGTGTGGACATTGGACAGCGTGTAAGGGAGCGCAAAGAAGAATCCAAGAACCAGGATGCCGGTGAAGAAGGTTGGGAGTCCCAGGCACTGCCAAAAGAAGCAGCAGATCTGGGTTGGAAGAAGTACGGCCAGAATGCTCCTTAGAGGCAAAGATGGCGAGACCGGTTATAAGTCTGTGCCTGGACTCGATCAAGTGGAGGGTCAGCGAAAAAGAGGAAGGCCCCGGACAAGATGGATGGATGGATGGATGGATGGATGGATGGATGGACCCACGGGGCTGCAACACTGAGCTCTGACCAAACAACAATGGTGAGAATGGGGCCAGGCAGAGGTTCCTTCCTGACGGTCCCTAACTCCTGTGAGGAGCTGCTGTCTCAGAAAGCCTGGGGGCAGCTCTGTGCTGCACTCCGAGGTCTCTGGGAGTGGGAATGGACTCAGTGGCAGTGAGTTTGGCTTTCTGAGTTTTCGTCTTGGTAGAAGATCATCACACCTGTCTGCCATGGGGCCATCGGATGAGTTTGAACTACCAACATTGTGAGGCTACTGGGAGGCTCAGATCCGGCACCTAACAGACTGCCTGACACCTACAGGGATCTTAAATCCTAGCCTAACAGACTGCCTGGCACCTATAGGGATCTTAAATCCTGCATCCTGGCACCTGTAGTTCCTAAATCCTGGCGCCTGGCACCTAGAGCTGTCTAAATAAATCCTAATCCCTGGACTATAGTCCAGGAGATCTAAGGTGGTAGGTACACACACAGCTGTGCCTATTTGGGCTCATCTGTCCACACAATCTTTATCTCCTCCCCTCCCAGGCATGTTCAGAGGGCGGGGTGTGCGTGGGTAGGTAGGGTCCAGCCTCAGCAACCATCTGCATCACCCCCCAACCCACCTCCCCAGCTTCATCCTCTCCCTTTCTCTGGGACCAGCTCTCCCCCGGGAATCTCAGTCACTGTAGACTGCTTTCTCCTCGTGGTCCTGGGCTAAGCTGCCAGTCCAGCCAGCTTGAGATTGATGAAGGCTTAGTCCTTGCCATCCATCCTTGCTTTCCTCTGGCAACTCTATCAGTGCCCACGGTCACGCCCACCCCACCCTCGCACCCCAGTGCAGGACACCATCCCCTTTGTCTGGGTTCTTAGGTGAGCCTCTGCAAGGACTCTCCCACCACCTTCTCAACTGCTCTCTACACCAGGTCAGTTCTCGGACCACAGGGCAAATTAGACCTGCCCTTCCCGTGACTGTGGGGGCTCCCCTAGCCTTGACTAGACAGCTTCCAATTACAGCCATAACCCTCTCTTATCTGGACTTCACTAGCCACTCCAGCCAAGGCCTTCTGCTCTCAATGCCTGTGATGTTCTTGGGCCCTGAGTCCCTGTTCCTGGAAGCCTGTCTCCCCCTTTAGCTGGTCAACTCATCCCCTTCTCTCCAACTCCACCTCTTGCCTCTGATCTTCAAGGTCAAGTGCTCCCTGACTCTTTCATTCCTGGCATCCCTCTGCCTAACCCGAGCCACAGGTGCTGCTATCTATTTACAGGTCTGTCTCCTACTGGGAGCAGCACTTCTCACCTCTGGGTCCCCCAAGCCTGGTACATGATGAAGGGTCAGTGGCTAATGTGTGGGGTTCAGGCAGAAACGCAAATATTGCAGGCCTATGCCTCTACCATGGCCAACAGAATAAGGACCCCTGTGCATGTGGAAAGACGTCATCTCCAACGGCATGTTCAGCTGGTGACGGCAGCATGGTGACGACAGCATGACCACGGCGCCACACAGTCCAGGGTTGGAGACCTGACGCGACCATTTGTAAGTTCGCAAGCCTTTGGGCCAGACCTCTAACCTCTCTGGGTCTCAGTTCTGCTGTGTGTAAAATGGGGATGAATGCCTACCTATAAAGAGTCTGGTGAAAATTAAAGAAGGGGGTGCAGACGGGGGCCTGGCAGGGGGCTTGCCCATGGTAAACCTTTAAGAGGGTTTAAGAGGGTTCCCTGAGTGGGCTTTCTGTAAACCTGTGCTGAATGACGTGGAACAGGGCTGAATTCAATACAAGGCAGGATTACAGTCTCGACAGAAACTCATCATGGTCAGGGGCCTGGGCACCAGCAGACAGGTAAGAAGACCACAGGCCCCCTCGTATCGCCCTACCGTTTGAGTCCTACTCTCCATCCTTTCCAAGTGGAAGGGTATATGGTGAAGGGGGTTCACTCCCAGTCTGCAGAGCCTCTGGGGTGACTTCTGCAGTTCTACGACGCCATGAACTGCTCCTCCAGGATGCCTCACGGAAAATGCGTCTATTGAAGGGCAAAAGGTGAGCCCTGGAAGGCCAAGTGAGGCTCCAGGTCCTTACCTGCAATGATTAGCGTCCCACTGGAAGGTGACTTTCCCTCGGAAGAGCCCAGAGCTAGTCATGCTGAGACTAGGCATTTGTGAAGCCCCACAATGCCCAGGATCCCCACAATCGCCCTGAATGGTTGGCAAGAGCTGACGCCTGCAAAATGCAGCCTCCTCGGTGAAGTGTGCAAGGAAATAGAGTCTTTAGCCATTACGGTGTTTTCAAATATCATTATTACTGCTCTATAAATATCTCACGCCCACAGTGTATCAGGTGCCATGTGGGAAATATTGGATTCGGTTGGAGATTTTTCTTAAAAGACACATAGCAGCACCATATGCCAGTCATCCAGGATAATATTTATGTACATGCTGCAGGAGCCAAGATTAGCTGTGTCAATACATATAGAGTCCCCCCCCACACCCCAAAGAGAGTCTGTGGGGCGTGTAGTATCTGCACTTACTGTCACAGCTTTTGCCTACTGTCTTCACGCCTTTAAGAGCTTTGTCACCCACCAAGTGCAGAAAGGTTGGAGGCTTGAGGAATGAATGCAGCAGTGCTTGGGGGGTAGGGAGGATCCCGGGAGTCTCCTGCATGAGGAATGGTCTGGAGCCGAGGACAACCATTAACCCTCCCCCTTTACTTTTAACTCACGGCATTTAAACAGCATTTCAATGGTCCTCACAGCATCCCAAAGAGGAATTTGCTTGGAAAGGGCAGAAAATAAATAAAGATACATTGCATGAGAGACATGAAAGGACAGGAACAAAGACAATAATCTCAGATCGATGCTGGTGATGAGTGCATAACGCTTCCTGGTGCGTCTGAACTGTTGAACTGTATGATGCATGAAGTATAGGCGAATAAAACTGTTTTTGAAAAGCTAAAAGAGAAAAAAAGACGTGGAAAGGGGAAAGCACTGTCGATGGTGACCCCACGAGGCAGAGGCGACCCGTGGACCTGGGGTCTCCAATGCTGCCGTCTTTACGGGAGCCGACGGCCACGTCGCTTCCAGGCAGAGCGGCTGCTGGGCTTGAACCGGGGGCCTTTCTGTTGGCGGCTGAGGCCTCACTGCCGTACCACCAGGGGTCCTTCCCCTAGGCCACTAGGCCACAGCGTGGCAGCTGCACGCTACCACAGAGCCAGCCAGCTGAAGGCTCAGGGAGCACCGGCGGACGCCGAGTCACCGGACTCCTGACGGAAAACCCACTCCCCTCCCCTGAGCACGCTCTCCAGCGGGACAGGTGAGGGAGGCGGGTCTTCCACTCTTCCCTTTCCTTTTTCGTAGTGATGGGAGGATGATTTGGAACCTCTTCTCAGAGACACCGGCGAAATGGTTCTGTCTGCCCTGCTTCTGTGGGCAGTGGGGTCACGGCGGGTGGCGCCCGCCCTCTTGTTTTCCGGCAGAGTCCGTGGCTAAGAGCTGAGAGACGCTGCTGGGGACTCCTCAAACTGAAACTATGGAACGCTTCAATTATTTGGAGAACGGCGTCTTGTTAAACTGCTCGGTGCCAGCAAACGTTTGGAGAAGCAGTCCCAATCTTGTGGAGACCGGGGGATCACTTGGAGGAGAGAGAAGGAATAACGTAGTTTACAGTGAATTGCATTTCTCCCTATGGACGTGGTCTCTTTGCAGTGTTATTTTTAACGGCAAAGTGTCTGGTTGAGCAGTATTACTGAAAATTTATTTTTGTACAGAAAGCGCTTTGTTACATCACAGTTGTAGGGACAGTGATGTGAACTGGATCTTGCTGTAAGATGTGAGACGCCAAAGCACGGCAAGCAAGTTTTGTTCTGTCACTTGTCAAAAAGATCTGCTGCCCACCCCAACCGTGCTGTGCCCGCTGGGCGGAGGGCAAGCAAGGCGGCTAGAACTGCCTGGAAAGAGAACTCAAGGCCGTGTGCTGACCAGGCGGGGGCCTGGGCTCTGCGTTCAGCCCTGCCCTCAGGCGGCTGTGTGGCTCAGGGCAGGTGTCTTCACCCCTCTGGACCTCCGTTGCCTCTTCTGTTAAACACAAAACGAGACCTTGCTGCGGCGCTGCCATCCTCTTCCTGAATCTGCCTCTTCTCCACAGCAGCCGCCTCTGAAAGGGGAGTCCACAGGGCGGGGGAAGAGGGAGCAGTGAAATGGAAAAGCCCTTGACCCCAGCATGGAAGCCCCCTGTTCATTGGCTCCAGTCTGCTCCTCCTCCCCCCCTCCCCTTCCTGGGGGCCAGGAAGCTCCAGGCCTGACGTGGGGGGCTCTGTGTGGGGATCCTGTGCTCCTGGAAGAGGGGCGAGGGTGCTCACCACCTCTCCCCGACCCCACGCCCGTTCTCACAGCCTGCTCCCTGCCTGTCTGCCTGGGCCTCGTCTGGAAGCATCCTGTCAGGGAGCGCGGGCAATAGTTCACGGATTCGGTTCAACACAAGCCTCTCAGGGTCCCTCCGTGCTGTGGGTACATCAAGATGCCATGTCTTCTCATCGCTGAGTCACTCGCCGCCGTGCCTGTGCGACCACATTGTGTTTATCCACCATCGCTGATGGGCACTTGGCTCCTGTCCACCGTCTGGCTATTTTGAATATTGCCACAGGGAACCCAGGCCTGTCAACAGATGGATGCTCCAGGGTCTCATTTAGTCAGGAGTCCACCCCTAGACCCACCCTGGCAAAAATAGTTCTGGGGATCCCCAGGGGAGAGAGACTTTGACTCACCGGTGGTGGCCACATGTGTTCAACTGCGCATATTTGACAAGCATTCCACCCATGCGGTCTGAAAACGGGGGGTGGGGGGGGTGACCGTGAGCAGGGTGCCACACCATACCCGTTGGGAGAGGCATTTGAAAAGACAGGAAGTCGCAGCCTTGAGCCAGAGCAGAGGGGGGCATGACATGGAGGAGGGGTCAGCCATTAAGCCATAGCAGCAGGTTCACAGTGGACCCCACCTGTGCGCATGGACATCCCAGGGCTCGGCGTCTCTCCTCTCAGGGAGCCCTGGCTGTCCCCAGCTCACAGAGGAGAAGCTGAGAGCCTGCTCAAGATCTCACATCAAAAAATAATTTTTAAATAAATAAATTAAATAAAAATGGACTGAGCCCCGGTGGCGTAAGTGGTTGAGTGCGGGACTGTGGCCCGCGGGCTTGGCGGTTCAAATCCAGCGGCGGCTCTCAGGAGCGGCACTGGGTAGTGCCCATGACCACCAGAGGCAGTGATGCCCCCCCCCCCAAAAAAAAAGATCGCACATCAAGTAGGGAAGACCGTGGAGGTATAGGTGAGAAGAGTCCACGGGTGGGGCGGGGGGTGGGGGTTGTCGTGTTAATAGAGAACTAAACTAAACATTTTGATTTTCAAGGTATTAGCCCCCTCATCTCTCAGAAGGCACGGCCCTGGGGACACTCAGGCAGCAGGGACAGGAGGCAGGGTACACTGTCCAGTGTCTCTCGCTGAGGGCACGGCCAGCCAGAATGAGAGCTGTGTCTCTTCTGATGCCATTTCATCCCTTCAGACTCCCGGCGTGCTGAGGGCCACATGGAAGGGAGAGGTTTTCCCACAGTAGCTGCAGGGATGGACTAGAAGAGGGGTGGGGAAGCCCTCCGCTCTCGGACCGTGCAAGGCCGGGGAAACCATCGATCCCGGCTAACATCACATGCCTCGCGAGCAAAGAGAAACAGCTCCGTCGTCACTGTAGGGAGTGAGTTCATTCAAGGGTTGACCAGTGTGGGGCAGGAATGATGTTATCAATATCCAAAGGGCCCCTGGCATAGAAAAGGTTCCCCTCAACTAGACCATGCGGGTGGTCACGGGCGTGCTCCAGCCAGGCAGCTCTCTGTCTCGTAGGCCATAAGGTCACCTTGTGTATACTAACATATATGGGCCGGCGGGAATGTGTGAGAAGATTCCGTTATCTTTTGATCCCACTTTTCCCACGAACTTCCCTGCCTACAATAGCACAGACCAAGTTCAAGGGCATGACTCCCAGTGAACTCAATCAGCCTCGTAAAACGACATATAGTGTGATTGTGCACTGCAGTCTTCTGGGGAAAGGTCAAATTTGGGGTCTACGGAGAGCAAGACCAGTGTGTGCCCAGGTCAGTGGACAGAACACACACACACACACACACACACACACACACACACACAGCCCTGGAGGAGTATCCCTGAGGGTGGTCCCTTGACAACAAAAACCAAGTGACCTTTTGAGGATGATAGAAATGTTTTGTATCTTGGTGGGGGGTGGGGAGAGTTGGGAGGGTTACCTTGCTTTTCAAACATCTGACTTCTGGGGGAAGTGTCTCCTTTAAGGGGCTGTAAACTCGCCCTCACTCTGAACCGACCCCTACTTGCATCAAAGTCTCCATGACCGTCCCCTTCTCATGCTGCAGGTGCAGCTCTGGAAACGGTGGAAGGGTTGAGCCTCTTCTTACCCGGAAGTGAGGCGACGTAAGAACCCGCCTGGTGAACGTGACTCGCACCTCCATACAGCTGAGAACCACTGAACCACAAAGGGAACCAGGAAGGGTCACCCCATTGGCTACCTCTGGGCCCCAGCCCCTGCCCTAATGTCCACACGGGAGGGTCTTCTTCTGAGGATGGGGGTCGCCAGGGAAGTCCTTGCCAACCAGAGCCCACCGAAGCTCATGAATGCAACCCTAGGCCCTGGGAGGTGCTAAGGGGGCCAGCTTTCCCCTGGTGAGAGCGGCGGATCTAGGCCTGCTGTCCCCTTTCTGGCTGGGGCCACAGCACACCTGCTTTCTGAGCCATGGCCAGCTGCCCCGCATGCTGTGTGCCCGGGCCAGGCGGCATGTCTCAGACACGGCTCTCACAGGGCACTCAGTGAACACCATCTCAAATAACACATAAGCAGCCGTGACGGTCCACCCCAACCAGCCCTGGCCAGTGTGCAGTGTGTCAGCCTCATAGGGCAGAGAGAGGCTTGCAGGGATTTGAGAGAGAATCCAGGGCATTTGGGCAGCCAAAGCGAGTCCCTGTCTGCAGGAGACGGGAGAGGAGAAAACGGTGTGGACACATTTCTGCACACAGGGGTTAGATGTGATCTGGGAGGGGGGGGCGCTGTTCTCGACCTGGAGGGAGGGGCTGCCTGCCCATCTCTCACCAGGGGTCTTTCCTGGAAGCTGGGAGCTCGAAGCTCAGGCAGGTCTGCGCTGCCCTGAGCCTCCTCCTCGCAGCCAGCCTGTGTTCTATTGGGTGCTGTTCCTAGTTATGAGGAGCAGGGGGCGCCCCAGGACTGGTGACTTCCTTGAACTTGGCTGCAGGCTTTTCCAGGAAACGGTGTCCTTCAAACTCGCCAGAATGCTGGCTCTTTCTGGCCTCCCCAAAGCCCAGACTGTCAGACCGCTTCAGGAAGTCGCATCCAGACATCAAGTCTGCCTGCATGTGACGTCTTTGACCAGGCTTGGAGCTCTGGCCAAGGAGGCTCTTGAAACGCTCAGTACCAAAGAAAGGGGGACATACCTCTGGGGTGCAGCCTGGAGGGACCCTGACTAGAAGAGGTTCTCAGGACTTTCCTACTAGCTAACACTCAACCACTTACCCTATTAGACCCCTTCCTCTCAGAGGGTCGGAATGCCTGGAGGAATGTAAGGATCTTGGGACCCCACACCCATGACACCCGCATTGAAACCCTGACCTCCCTAGATCCAGGGTGGTTTGGGCTTTGACCCCAGGACAAGGGTGCTCTTAGGTTCACTCTGGACTGAGGGGCCAGCCTATGCCTGGGGGTGGGCAGAGGGGACTGTGGAGTCCAGTGGACTCTAGAGATTTGGTGCTATAAGCCAGCCGCAGGCATTACTTGCTGCTCTAGCCACTCAGGGACGAGTCACTGGCAGGGTTCAGCGCTGTGACAAAATACCGTGCACACACACACACACACACACACACCTACATCCAACACCTACTTACAGACGGGCATGATGGCGATCATGCAGCGTGGTGATTGGGCAGAGATGGGAAAGCTTTGTGCAAATGACTGTAATTAACACTGCTTCAAAACAGCAGCCTTGGTCCCGCCCGCCCGCCTCCTCCCGCTCTCTGCGTAGGCTTTGCTGTCTGCGGCACTCAAGGACTGATGCTCTCCCCCTGGCACCAGTGTCAGGTCAGCCTGCCAGTCCCTGACAGAACTCCCAGAACAGGGGGTTTCTGGATGAAACACTCCTCGCCATCCCACTTGCATTCCCAGTGCCCCTGCTGGTGGGAGCCCTGCTCAACCCTCTGGACCGTGACTCAGTCTATCTCCTTTCTGCCGGCCTGGAGGTGGAGGGAAGGAAAGCAGCCCTTGGAGACAGGTGCCCGAGTGCGGTGCCGCTGTGGGGGGACAAGCACAGCATGAGACCACCCAGAGGGACCAGATCGGACCGACGCGGCTCCATCTGGATCCAACCCTGCCTGGAGCAAACCTCTGGACTTTTCAGGTGAAGTGGGGGACGTAAGCTAAAATGAGTTGGGTGAACATCACCAGAACCTCCCACCTGCTGTACATCAGACAAGCTAACGTGGGCCGGGAGAAGAGAGGAAGTCAGGGAGAGTCAGCCAGACAGCATTGAGGGACTCAGAAAGGTCACAGTAGGCAGACCTGGGGTGACCCTAGCATCCGGGGGGCCCCTCCTGGGTGGCTGGGTTTGGGGTGAACCGTGGCAAGAGAGGAGTGATGTTGAGTCAGGAGGCCAGGGTGACACCCTACACCCAGGTAGTGATAATGAAGAGGAGGAAAAGGAGGCATGTGGTCAGATGCCAGCTTCAGTTTTGCAAATGTGGTCCGTGGGTGCCTGCAGACGCTTGTCTAGCGGGGCCTGGCTGTGCGGCTTGTGGGGCAATGAGCTCTGGCCCCGGGCGGGCGCTGTGACAACCCGAATGGCACAGCTAGAAACCATGACACTGGCACCATTGCCAAGAGGGCACAGCAGGGGAACAGAGAAGAACGGGTCTGGAGATGCTTCCTCTGGGGCACCCCCCTCCTGGTCACCAGGCATGGCCAGCCCCTCTGTGACCTGGCTGCCCCATCCTAGGAACCCTGCCTGGCTGAGCAACGGCTGGATCTGACCTGGGGACCCTTCGGCCCCGCCTACACGTGCACTGACGTGGGACCGCAGACAACGAGGGAGCAAAACGCAGAGATAAAACAGGCACGGGGGCGAGTGGGCGCGCAGCTATGTTGTTCAGGGTCCCCGGGCCCAATCGGAGTCATGGTGGCCCCCGTGCCCCGCAGGACGAAGCACGGCCGGCCGGTGCCTTCCAGGTCCCTGTCCTTATGTTCGAGCCTGTTGTCACCGCCCCTGCGTCCGACAACGCCCCTGCGTTGTCGAGGGATGTCCCCTTTTTCACTGCCCGTCTGCTGGGCCGAGCACGACGTCCTTCCCCGGGACCGGTCTCTCCTGCTAGAGAGAGGAGGTCAAGTGGCTCTGCCCTCACGGACATCTGTATGGAATGAAAATATCAAAACATCAAGCTCTTTGTTTCACAATACAACCCCCATCGAGGTCCGTGTATTTCTGCAGGCACTCGTTTCCATCTCTCTAACTCCCCTCCCCTCCAAAATAAATTAATGAGAAACGCTAAGCTCTTGGATGTACACCGTGCCGAACAGAAGGCGTTGGCATTCTCGAGTGTGCTCCGTCAGCTGTCCTTTGAGGGTGGGCAGCAAAGAGGAGCTGGACACAATGGGACTGGACTGGGGTGGGGGGCATGTTCCCCCTGACGCTCACAGGCTGACCCTGGCTCCCCTTCAAGAAGGAGAAGGTGTGTGCGCTCATGGTACAGTTCGGAATCTTCTTTGACCCTTTTCATAATCAGCACCGTGATGGTCCTGAGGTCTTTGAGAGCATCTGTCAAGATCTCACACACACCCCGGGAACCTCCCCACCCCAAAATACAGTCAACGGCACCTTCTGAACTTTTTTATTTGGCCTTGAATTTAAGGGACCCCTCAGATCCCCCCAAAGCCACACTGCTGACTTTTGTTCAAAAGCTTCCTAAAGAGACCGCGGCTGGCTGAAGCACGGAGAGAGCTTGTCTGCAGCTGTCCCTGGTGGTGGGGCTGCCCATGCCCGAGGGGACTGGAGCCCCCACAGCAAGACTTCTCCATTTACCATCACTTGAATTTGGCCCCGCTCCTTTTTTAAAAAAAAAAACCCGGTTGGGACATGAGAACACTGGGTTGGTTGCTTCTTAGGGTAGCACTTTTGTCTGGCACCTCTGCGAAGACCCGTTTCCTTCCATTTGGGGGCCAGGACATCCCCCCCACCCCGCCCCCATACGCACACATCCATCTCTCCCTTATGGTCCCTCCAGACAGAGCCAAGAAGGTGCTGGCAGGAAACAGACCACTCTTTTCCCTTGTCCTTTTGAGCATCTTGTCAACACTCAGTGCCGGCGCCCTGGGCACTTGGCCCCTCTCCCCGGGCACTGTCTCCACTCTCCAGGCTCCCTGCCTCCCAGACACGCCATCTGCTGATCAATCCAGCACCTGCACAGCCCAGAATGGCTGCCCTGCAGGCTCATGCAGCCAGCGCCCACTGGACAAGCGCCGGGGACCCACCGGCACCCAAGTCTCACATGTGCAAAGTTGCAGTTGATGTCTGTCCCTGCAAACCACCACTACCCCCTTTCCCCGCCTCCTCCTCATCTCTGCCTGGGTGAATGCCATCGTCCTGGCCCCTGATCTGCTCTCCCCCCCCTCTCTCCATGCCCCGCTCCAAGGCCAGTCATGCCAGTGTCCCGTGAAAGCTGCCCGCAGAGTTCTCAGATTGGCTCAGGGCCAGCCCCGCCATCTCTGATCCAGGCCCTCCTGTCTGATGGATTCCCTCTTATTCCTTCCCGCTCTCCTCTGCCATGGTAGGTGTGAGCAGGCGGCAGCCTCCGCCCTGCCACCTCACCGCAGCTGCCTGACTGGGACACTCAAGCCCATCCCTGGCCCCGAGTCACCTTCCCGGCTGCCTATCCTTTCCCCTGGCCACCTGGGCTCCTGATGGCGACCTCTCCGAGCCCTGTTAGAAGTCCTGATCACAGCAAGGAAGTGTAGGAGGTGCTGGGAGGGGTGCTGTGGGTGGAGAAAGGGAGGTGAAACCCTCGGTGATGATGACCGATACCTACAACCCGCCCCGTGGGTCACAGCCTGACAAAACAGTGATGAAAA